>JARYGA010044693.1:0-36512 GCA_030545235.1 Helianthus tuberosus
GAAGTCCCGGCCATAAAAAAATAAAAGAAAAAATATATGTGGTCAGCAAATGATCGGAAAAGCTAAATAAATAAATAATAGAAAAACGTGTGTTATAGTTTTATTTTCTAATTATTGAATATATTGTGTGAGAATGTGTGCACTTGCATATAAGTGTTTGTGCATGTGTCTATATGTATGTATATGTCTTGGTGTATACACAAACACACACATGTATAGTGATACAAGCAAGTTTTAAATAACCGATCTCGATAGTATACACATATGTCCGTATATGTATAATACGTATAAGTTGGTAAAATAAAAAAAATTCATGTATAGTTCTGGTGCGCAAAAGGGGGAACTGAAAATATAACGTTTAAAACTCGAAAACGAAAATTGAAAAAAAAAATGGTCGGAAACTAGTCAGAAACTTCCGACCAAACATTTATATTATTGTTAATTTTTGGTTTTTTATTAATGATTGATCATGATATCACATATATAGCTACGTATATGTATTGTGTGTGAATGTGTGCACTTGTATCTATGTGTATGTGCGTGTGTGTATAGGTATGTATGTGTCTCAATCAGTGGCGGACCCAGGATTTTTGAACAATGGGGTCCAAAAAAAAACACACAAAAAAACGAAGAAACAGGTATCGAACCCTTGACCTTTTGTGTGTAAACAAGGGGTTTTACCACTGCACTAGGCTCACTTTCATTGTTATGGGGTCCAACAAAATTATTTTATGGGGTCCATAGACAATTTTATATACCGTTTCTACTACTTTTTAAAAAAAGAATGGGGTCCGGGGACCCCGTTCCTCGTAACATAGGTCCGCCCCTAGTCTCAATGTATACACACATGTCTAGTGAAACAAGCAAGTTTGTCGGAAAATGGTCGGTAACACCGTTTTCCGACCAATATCGGACAAAAAACTTGGTCGGAAATAGACGTGTTTTTTAGTAGTGATAGAGTGAAATGTGGTGATGAGGTGGCGTGTTTCAATTGGTGTGGCTTATAGCCGTTGGACCCCCAACGACTACTTTTAAAATTATATTCATATTAATGCTTTTTTAAAAACTTTAATAGATTTTATATAATTTTTAAAGATAAAATATTAATAAAAATTGTGTGTCACGTGTCGCACCACGCCACTCTTTCACACCCCTTCCCACACCTCCTTTTTGCACCACGTCATTTTTCTAAGGTGTGCTGACGTTGCAAACACATGTCGAATAACGCTCATTGTTAATACCCTCCAGTCTTGCAAACTCAAAACGCTTTGCCAGCTTTTGCATGAGGTCGCTACCTATTTATTTGTATTCAAAAAGTTCCTAAAAACACTTCATAATTCTCCAAAACGCCTAGAAATCCAAAAAGAAAACTACTAATCATGTCATTTATAAAGACATTATCCACCATACGTTACATTAATATATATTACATATCATGAAACATTATCAAGGAATATGTATACAAAAAGCTAAGGAAAGTAACACATAATTGCGCAGGAAGTGTTAGTAGCAGGAACGGACACGATTGCAAGCTCGACAACATGGATAATGTCTGAACTGTTACTTAACCCTCACATGTTATTAAAAGTCCGCGAAGAAGTGAGCCATATAGTGGGAGAAGATGGAACTATCGAAGAAGCGAAAACCCTTGAGCTGCCTTACTTGCATGCTGTCATCAAAGAAACACTACGACTTCACGCGGGGTCACCCTTATTGGTGCCTCACATTACTCAAACCGAAGTCCAAATCGGTAATTATGTTGTGCCAAAAAACACACGACTTCTGGTGAATGCATGGGCCGTGGCACGGGACGAGAGATATTGGGAAAACCCGAGCGTGTTTATGCCCGAAAGATTCTTGAAGGCTGGAGATATTTGGACACCCATCGCGCCTATTTGGACACTTTTGTGCCCTAGACGCCTCGTATAGACCTATACGAGGCGTCTAAGCACTGAATTCAAGGGGGTCTGCGAGGGTGTCAGGCACAAAGTTTAAGGAACCCTAGACGCCTCGTACAGACCTATACGAGTCGTCTAGGCTTGGGTTTTTTTTTTTGGCTGAAATGAGGGTGGGTTTTGGTATGGTTTTTTGGATAGTTTTTTAAGATGTGATTTTTGGTTAAAAAAATTTTTGGTTTTTAAAAAACTTTTCTTTTTTAAAAATCAACTATTTTAAAAATCGGCTCACTCTATTTTAAAAACTTTTGTCTTTTTTAAATATTATAATGTTTTTTAACATTTTACTTTTTTAAATATTATTATTCCGATTAAAATTTTATCTCGTTCAAATATTGTTTCCGTATTATATTCAGGGGATATATTGTTTCCATATTATATTCAAAACATATTTTGTTTCCGTATTATCTCAATATAAGACAACAATCATTAGGTAACCGAATAACTGAAAACAAACATAAATATGACATATATAAGATAACTTTGTACATCCATAACAAAAATATATAAGATAAGTTTGTACATCCATGATAAAAATAAAAACAACAACAGGTCTATGCATCCAAATCCGAATCTGGATGTGGCTGTTGCGGCTGCTGCTGCTGATGTGGTGCTCGAGCCGGTGGAAGCGGTATCGGGGGCACCCCCTCTCTCTCTCGTCTATCATGCTCGCACCGTACCAGCCAACGTACCAAATCGTGGAGGCTGTCAAGCTCGGCTCGTACATCCGGATGTAACGCAGCTCCTGGGGCATGACCTGGAATAGCGTGGCGTGGAAACTGAGGCGCCCCGGCAGGTGGCGGTGGCTGTGGCACCGCTGCACCATCTACATCCTCCGGAGGCTCCTCCACAGGCACTATCTCAGCAGGATCTACAGGAGGATAAACGGGCTCGAAATGCTCTGGTAGTGCCACCTCTGTCCATATGCCCCCGGTCTCGCGGTTTTTAAACCGCGTGCCAACTGCAAACCTCCTGATTACCTTCATCCCCCACAGCGACTGCATGCCCATCCGCGTCGGCATGACTGGCGGCGTCCGTAGATGTGGGTCCTCGTGCAGCACGAGGCCAAATGAACGGGCAATGACGGTCACGTACGCCCCGCCATACAAAAATCCGCGCTCCTGCCGGTGATGGGCGGAGGCGTAGTACTGGGCTAGACCGTGTGCTAGCGCGCACGGCCTCCTATACAACAAACAATAAAGGAAAAAAAGATCTGTGGTCGTACACCACTCACGGCTGTACCCGCGCGCTGAGATAGAAGTAGCGAGCAAATGGTGCAGATACCTGCAGATAGTGTTAGTGTTAGCGAAATACAGAAACAGAGAATAAACAATGCACATAATCACAATAATTGTCGTAATAAACGTACGTACCTGTACAGTGGGTCCGCAACAAACGACACCCTCCCCTTCGACTTATCGTGCTCCCAATGATCTGGCCCCGCAATCACCTGCCAAAACCCTAGAAGAATGGGTTTTTCAACCACCACTAGCCCCGCTGTGTAAACCTCAGTCTCGATCTCCCCCTGCATGTATAAACCAGAACGCACCGCAAAGTCTGCTAGCGTCATCGTACGCAAAACGCCAGCGAGCCTGAAAGAAATCTCAGGCGGAGGGGGAGCACCTGGGTACGGCAGCGGCACTGGGACCCTAGGAGGGTGAAATGTGAATGACGAAAGGAACTCGACCAGCAGCTCCCTGTAGGTCGGCGTGTGCTCCAAATCGAAAAGTCGATGCCACGGCGAATCGAGAGGTACAAACCGACGCACTCTATCCGTCTCAGCAAGCTGGTCCATCGCATCCCAGTCGATCGATGCATGCGATCCAATGTACATCCTCCGAAGCTTCTGGCAATGGCGGGCGGCATCGGTGCCCGCGGGAAACTCTAGATACGGACAACCCTGCAGCGTATCCAGAGGCGGCCGCCGTCTCCGTCGTGGACCCTCCTGAACCGGCTGAATCTGCTGAGCCGGCTGACCCCCCTCAATCTCTATCTCAATATCATCGCCCTCCATAATCAATCTGCAAATAATAAATAATAATAATAATAATAAATAAAAATAATAATAAATAACAATAACAATAATAATAAATAATAGTAATAATAAATAATAATAATAATAATAATAAACAATAATAATAATAATAATAATAAATAAAAATAATAATAAATAACAATAACAATAATAATAAATAATAGTAATAATAAATAATAATAATAATAATAATAGTAAATAAAAATAATAATAAATAACAATAACAATAATAATAAATAATAGTAATAATAAATAATAATAATAATAATAATATACAATAATAATAATAATAAATAAAAATAATAATAAATAACAATAACAATAATAATAAATAATAGTAATAATAAATAATAATAATAATAATAATAATAACATTAACAATAATAATAACAACATTAATAATAACAATAATAATAAAACTAATAATAATAATAATTAATTAAAAAAAAAAACACAGAGCCTCGTATAGCCCTCGTATAGGGCTATACTCGGCGTCCTGTTCTTCCACATTCATCTTCAACCTCAAAACTCAAACCCCCAAACCCCACAAAAATCAAATTTCAGGGCAAACCTACGGTCTAAAGGCAAAAACATGGCAAAAATATTAAACTACGGGGCGAAATACGTACCGGTGATGCTTCAAATCTTCGAAAATCAGGTCGAAATACGTATCCGAGGCGTATAGAGGTGTATTCTCCGTATGTGTGTTTGTTTTTTGTTTGGGGGTTATAAGCAGCCTCGTCTAGACCCCCCCTGTGTTATACGAGGCCTAGACGCCTCGTATAGATCTATACGAGGCGTCTTCCTTTTTTATTAAATGACCATATAGCCCCTGGTATGCCCCCAGTATAGGCATTATTCAGGGGCAAAATGGTAATTAACCATTCCAAAAAGATATTTCTGGAATGGTTAATTACCATTTTGCCCCTGAATAAAGCCTATACTGAGGGCTTTACAGGGGCAAAATGGTAATTTAATAAACTTTTTTTAATAATTAAAAAACAAAAAATCTCAAAAAGTTGCCGCCTCACAAGACGACACGTATAGCTCTATACGCGGCGTCTGGTGTTTCAAAATTACCTTTAAGCCCCTGTTAATGGTCTATACTAGGGGCTTTACAGGGGCAAAATTGTAATTAACATAAAATATTTTCAAAATTCAAAATTTAAAAAAAGAATTGTTGCCGACACTGTAGACGACTCGTATAGCTCTATACGAGGCGTCCTAATTCAAAAAATTCAAATTTTGATTTTCAAATTTTCAAAATTCAAAATTTCAAAAACCCGCTCAAATAGACGTCTCGTATAGATCTATACGAGGCGTCTGTGGATTAGGAAATGACCTTTTAGCCCCTGAAATAAGCCTAGATTGGGGGCATAACAGGGGCAAAATGGTATTTTGGGCATACCTATACGACGCGTATAGCTCTATACGCGTCGTATATTTTTAATTTTTTTTAAAAATGATATTAAACTGTTTTAATTATTGAAAAATGATACAAATTATAAAAAAAATTATAGAAATTGTAGAAAATTATAGGAATTAATAAAAAAAATACATTCAAATTACAAAAATCATTCTTCCGTATCACTATCGATGTAATTAAGACTGGGGTTTGATCTTGGCGGAGGATTCATTATCGATGTATACCATTCTAGACGTGGCAAGTACATATCTTCCCATTGTTTCGTATGGGGTGTTCGGTTGGTCAACCATAGCCCGTGTGCTGGTGGCATTGGATAATCCCCTTCCAGCTTAACATGTATGAAGTGGTTCTCGTTTACATGTGTAAGCGTTATGAACAATGGTTGTTGATTAGCCGGAGGACTTAGTATCGGGAAGAAAGTGGAACTCGCACCCATGGTTGTCGTTAACAGGTGCACCCCGATACCGTACGTTTGTGCAATAAGAAGTCCTGCATAGGGGAAGTCCATCCAGTGATCCCCCCCACAACCGGACACTGAATCCCAAATTAGGCCCTGACGATGCGTGTAAAAATAACCTTTATCCCATGCTTCAAATATTGGGAACCAGATCGATTTGTTATTATCCATTTCTTGAACAAGGTGCCTTCGAATGAGCCCCCATGAACTCTGTTCCATACCTAAGCCCACAGCCACAGACCGAAACCCACAATGACCGTCCGGCATCACATCTCGTATGCACGAGACGTACGGATGGAACACTAGCGGAATGTCATCCTGAAACTGTTCGATGATTCCCACGTACTCGTCCCCAATGATTAACGGAAAACCGTGAGCATCTCGTGTCTCTTTCTTCTTAGAACTCTTTGAACGGCTTAGGCTCGCTTTGGGTTTTTGGGACCTTATAACCGACTGTTGAGAGGCCTGTGACGGAACGTACGAGCTGTGACGAGGTTTGTCGTACTTACTTTGTCGGGAACCTTCAAAGCACGTGTTTGCATCACCAAATGAGCTTCTCCTCAATTCTTCATCTATACGAGAGGCCTCGTCCAACCTTTGTTGTACCTGCTTTGTTGTTGGTCGGCCACGAGTATTTTGTTGGACAACCGGTGGTTTCTTGGTAGATTTCTTTGGAGTCAACACCGCTTTAATCTTTGAAATCAGGCTTTTTTGCTGAGCTGGGGGGTGCGACTCTAATTGTTGTCTAACAATATTTAGCTCTTCGACCACGTCCACGTCATCGTCTATCAATTTACAACTTTGGAAGTTAAGTTTCCGCCAGAAGACGTCCACGTCTTCGAGTTGAATCGGACGCTCTGCACGGTTAAAAACAACATTGTTTAAGTCACATGATTAACGGAAATATATCACACAAGTGTTGTACGTTTAACAATTATTACCTTCAAGAATGTACTTTTCTATCCTACATGCACAGGGCAACCCACAGCTGTGCCACATTTGGCAACCACATGATGAATGAAAGCGCTCCAAGACATCTACCTTCCTAATTGCCTCGCACCTCAACAAGTCAAGGGCTGTATGGGATACTTTTCCAAGTAGGTGTTGAAACAACGGGTGTTTGTGGTGGGTCATTCTTTTTTCGATGCTATCTCGAAAAGTCTTCCTTATTTCACCGAACTGTGTCTCAACTATATCATGGACACAACCAACTACACGGTCCAGCGAGCTCCTATCTTCAACGTATCTCTTTAAGTTGGCGTGTTGGCTCTCAACTCTGTTTGTGGTACGATTACCAAAGTTGCGCCTCTTATCAGTCCACGCAAAGACGAACATCTCCTTATAGTCTTTTAGCCAGTTATCGTACACGTATTTGAAGACTCCTAAAACGTAAAAATAATTTAATAAAATTTGCATATGTGAGTCGTATGTTATTATAAAAACTTACTAGAACGTTTGCACTCCACAAGTCGTTGTCGCATGTTGCGCAAGTGGTACTCGTAGATGAGTATGGATGGAGACTCAATCAATGTCCCCCAGAATGACAAAAATTTCTTCCAGTCTTCGTCTGTGAAGGCACCCTTGCAGTGCTTCATAACATTATGTTGTATGTGCCACCTGCAAAGAAGCCTGGAGGCGTTTGGAAATACTTTAGCACACGCGCCCATAAGGGCTAGGTCTCTATCGGTTAAAATCACACGTGGCTCCATGCATTCATCCAACATTGACTTGACCCTCTCAAGCACCCACACAAAGTTATCACCCCGTTCTTTACTAACAACGGCATGCGCGATAATAAACGATTTGTTGGTAGGCGTCAAACCAACAATCTGGATAAAGGGCATATTGTATATGTTTGTCTTGTACGTCGCATCGATCAGCATGACGTGGGGGAATGCACGCCACATGTCTCTCGAGTACCGATGAAGAAAGAAGATCTCTGTTACGATCTCTGTTCCGGGTTCCTCCCGTGTCTCGTAAATAAAGTCGTTGTTTATCAGCTTGTCTTCTAGTGACTGCATGGGAGTCAATCCTTGTCTTTGTTTGGCTCTAATCTTCGCCACAACGTTTTGAACGTCTTTCAGAACATGAAACCTGTCGGGGTCCTGCTTCCTTATCGTTTGAAATATTTTGCGCGACTCCATGTTTTGAGCTGTCAGCTGCTCGATCAGTTTCATTTCGCTTGGAGTAAACCTTCGCACAAACGCGTGGGCCGACAGGTCCTCACAAAGTTCGTGGTTATGTTCAATTTTTCCGTCTTTAATCTCCCAGGTTTCATACGGGTGGTTTCGCACAGCCAGCAGGTAAAACGGGCAACCGGTTTTTTTGCTTCCGGCTTTTCTAAGTGTTGCTGTAGTCTGGTGCTCACCAGCACGATCACATTCAAGCCATACCCTCCGGATTCTTCCACCGGTTTTCTTTGATCGATGGGTGACAATAACGAAACCATCCGCGTTTGCTATTTCTTGTATCCGATTCTTTAGTTCATCTAAAGAGTTGAAAACCTGTAACATCGACAATAATAATAAATAATTTTAATAAATAAATAAATAATAATAATAATAATATTAATAATACTAATAATAATAATTAAATAATTAAATAATACAAAAATAGTAATTAATACCTGCTTTTTTAAGTACGGACTGTCCTGGATGGGAGGTGTCTCACCACCATATCTACCATATCCACCATAACCACCGTCTCCTCCGTATCCACTGTATCCACCATCTCCTCTGTATCCACCATCTCCTCTGTAACCACTGTCTCCTCCGTATCTACTATCTCCTCCGTATCCACCGTCTCCTCTGTATCCACCGTCTCCTCCGTATCCACCGTCTCCTCCGTATCCACCGTCTCCTCCGTATCCACCGTCTCCTCCGTATCCACCGTCTCCTCTGTATTCACACCCGTATCTATAATCCGGATACCCTTGTTGCGTCAAATAACTTGGTTGACAAGCATGGTATGAGTCATCTACAGGGGCTGTTTCATCAACAGGGGGATGATTGTTCAAATCTAGAAACGGTTTGTTTTGTTCTCCTTGTATACTAGACACAACCTCCTCTTGCTCATTAGAAACGGGAACGCAAGACTCCTCCAAAATAAAGAACCGTATCATCATTAGTAAATAATAAACTAAAACAAAAACTAATTAAAACATTTAAGTACCTGTACTGTTACCGGATCGCTTTCGGGCACCCAGTTCTCGCTATAATACTGCCCGAAGACATAGTTGCCGTCCCAGTATGATGACATTTCAACACTTCGGGATGATAAGAACACAAATTAAATGCCGTCCTAGAATGAAAGAAGAAGAAGAAGAAGAAGCAGAATGAAAGAAGAAGAACAAGCAAATGTCTTAAATGTCGGATGCTCGGGACAAACCATACACTGTATGTTGCACTTTTTCATAAGCCATCGACGCCTCGTATAGCTCTAGACCCCTCGTATATCTTTTTGTCACCTGTCGAAGACGCCTCGTATAGGTCTATACGAGGCGTCTTAGTGCCTCGTATCCATTCCTCGTACAGACCTATACTCCCCGTCTGATGTGACTGATTTGACATTGTGCTTTGGTGCAGAGATGGTCGGAAAAATAACCCTATACGCCTCGTATAGGTCTATACGAGGCGTCCTGAAGGGTGTCAAAATAGGCATAAAGGTGTGTAAATATGTAGACCCTTCTTGAAAAATAAGGTTGACTTTAAGGGGCAACATTTTGAGTTCATACCATTTGGGTCAGGTAGAAGGAAGTGCCCAGGTATGCCTTTGGCTGAGAGGATGTTGAGTTTGATTGTGGCCTCATTTGTGTATCATTTTGATTGGGATGCTAATGAAGAAGTGAACATGGATGACAAGTTTGGCCTTGCATTGCTTAAGGCAACACCACTTGTTGTTACACCTCAAGTGGTCACCAAGTAAGTTGCAGTGGATATACAAGACTATAGCCTACTTTATTTGTTTATCTTTTACTGCTGGTTGTTAGGTGAAAGTTGTTAGTTGTTGTATGCTGCCATATATATATGGTCTTTGAGTATTGAATAAATATCAAGCATGTATGCTGCCATATATATATATATGGTCTTTGAGTATTGAATAAATATCAAGCATTTCACCGCTCTCTAAATTTACAATCTGATACAACAGATTGGTATTTGAGCATCCAGGTTCTTTGAGATCAATGAACGCCTTACTCAAGGCGAATTTTCTTCGTTTTGCATTGTTCTTTGTTGCATTGATCAATGTCGGGCTAACACAAGGGTTTCCAACGACGTCTCTTCCAATTAGGGCTGTTCAAATTGCTTGGCGTTCGATGCTCGTTCGAAAAATGCTCCGAATTTGCTCGTTCGATTCAGCTCGATTGAAAAAAATACTCGGTTCAGATCGGTTCGATTTGTAAACGAACAAAGCATGAGCAAAGGTCCGCTCAGTTCGGTTCGACTTGGTTGGCTCGATTTGTTTTTTAATATGTGTGTGTGTGTGTGTAATTATTAATGAAATGAATAGAGACCCACATTAAGAGTGTTTTGTCCAAGATCCAATTTAAATAATTAGAATTGAAGTCTAATACCAATAATCATTTGTCCAATAATTAAATGTCCATTTGAGTAACTGGGTCAAAATTTCAAATACTAAAATGTGAAGCATCAATCAATACTCAAGTCTCAACCCACCATTTGATTCAGAAGTACAAGACCCTAATTACCCCCCCCCCCCAATTGGTCATCATTATTCGTTTTCTTCACCGCCACTCACCAAGATGCCAACTCGTCAGGGTTTTGCTTCAATCGGTCCATTCAATTTCAAACTTCCGATAAAACAAGGGTATGTTTCAATCGGTCGACGATTTATCTTCTGGCTTAGTTAATCTCGATAGAACTAGTTGAGTGTTTTTGTATTCCTTGTTATTTGTTAGTTAATCTTGATAGAACTAGTTGAGTTGTTTGAGTAAATTACAAAAGTCGTCCTTTATGTATGCTACTTATTGCAAAATGTGTCCTTTGTCTTTAATAAGTACAAAAATTGTACTCAATGTTTGCAAACCCTTGCACATTATGTCCTTTAGCCCTAACCCAATTAGTTTTTATGGTTAAATATGTTCAAATGGACCCCACATGAGGGTGTTTTGGTTATTTTACCCTAAATACTAAAAGAGTAAACTGCAATTTTACCCCCTGAGGTTAGGGGCATTGGCAGGTCTACCCCCCCTAAGGAAGTAATTGCAGTTTTACCCCCCACTGTTTGGGGTTATGTCGCATGTTTACCTCCCTGACCATTTCAACGTTAGATGTTACCGTTAAGTAGGTTGAAAAGTCCAAAGTACCCTTCATCTTCTCCATTAATAAGCCCTAATTGATCTTGTTCTTCAATTGCTCTTCAATCGACCTCAAGCCCTCAATCCCTAAATTCTCTGCCCTCTAATCACTGCCTTGAAAATGCCTTCATCTTCGTCGTCTGTGCTTCGATTCAAGGGCAAAACTCAACATTCAGACATCATATGTCCATGTGGTGCGAAAACAGTGGTGAAACAATCAGCATCAACAGCTAATCCTGGTCGTTGGTATATTCGATGTGTAAGTTTCTTCTGTTTTATGCTTATTGAATCTTAACTTTGTTGGATAGTGTTGCTTATGATGTCCGATAATAGGTTGGAGGATGTGGATTCCTAAGATGGGCTGACAAAGGTGAAGAACAGGGATGTCCGGTTTGTGGAGAGGTAATGCCTGGTTTAATCATTGACTTGGCTAACTGCAAAGAACAGTTGGGTCGGTACAAGAATGGAGATGTGTTGAAACTGAAGATGTACTTTGTGATTACTTGGGTGTTGATTGTTCTACTGTTTTTGGTTAAGTAGTATAATGTTGACAAATTGGATTTGGTTGTGTATCTTAACTGCTTGTAATTATACTTTTGAGTTCTATACTTTTTGATGCAATGGTCTTTTTCAAGTTCTTATTATATGTTTGTGTTGGTAGCCTTCTTGTAATTCTGTAGGTAAGGATGTTGAGAATGAGAAAGATGTTGGTAAGGATGAAGACACAGATGTTGGTAAGGATGAAGACAAAGAGGTTGGTAAGGATGAAGACGTCGTTGCAGCCGAACAACCAGACAGTTATGTCTACTTTGAGGATCAAGAGTTTGAGATACTCAGACGTTACATGGAGCAAGAAACAGATTATGAAAAGTTATTCGGAGATCCGACAAAGGATTATGACCCTGAAGTGCTGGAACATGCATGGGATTACACATATTGGGATGAAGATGATGATTGGTACTTTGACCCATATGAAGGGGAGCATGGTTCTGATTCGGATTGGTCTTGTTTGGATGATTGTCACTGGAAATAGGCTAGATTTTGTTTGGTTTTAAGTTTGTATGTTGGACATCTTATTTGTACTAAATGTTGCAATGTAATGTAATCGAATCACTTTCCGCCTCTTAATTGTACCAAAATGGTCATTTTGACCTTATAAATGGTCATGGTACTTGTACCAATTATCCAAACATGTTGCAAACCAATTATCCAAACCTGCTGCAAATTTATATAGGCTGCAAATTGATATAAACAAACCTGCTGCAAATGACAGAAACTAACCTGCTAGTGATCATCTAAACACAATCAAACATGCATGCCAGTTATAAAGAACTCAAAACCTGCTGCAAATGGATCATATGGTCATTTTGACCATATAAACTAGTGAAACCTGCTGCAAATGGATCATATGGTCATTTTGACCTTATAAACAAGTCAAACCTGCTGCAAATGTATCATATGGTTATTTTGACCTTATAAACAACTCGAACCTGCTGCAATTGACCAAAATGGTCATTTTAATATAAACATAACATTGTATTGACCAAACCAAACATAAAGGTACATACCAAACCAAACATTGTCTTGAACATAGTTGACAAACCTAGCATTGTCTTGACCAAACCAAACACAAAGTTACAAACCAACCAAACATTGTCTTGAACAAAGTTGACAAACCTAACAAACATTGTCTAACTTACAAACCATCCATCACTCATCAAGATTGTAAACTGGTGCACCTTGAGTGGCAGTGTGTGATTCCTGTGAAGCAATGGATTGTTCAGCCCCTTATCCTTTGCAGCTCCTGACATTGTGACCCATATTCCCACATTTACCACACCTGATGCTACTACCCTTTCTTGTCATTTTACCTCCTTTGTCGAACTCTTTCTCAAGTTCTTTTTCACCATATGCCTTCTTTCTTTTCTTCTTTAGCCTTCCAACTTGTGTATGATGCTTAGGTGGGATGAGTGTTGTTGGACACTATGAAGGAGTCCACATCTCCGGCCCGTTGATTGGCTCTATGACATTGTAATAAACTTTCTTCCATGTTGACAGCCAATACACTTCATCCACCCACTCTTCTGGTATGCCAGCATCAATGCTATTCCTTGACATATCCCATATGGCTGCAACTGCATGTTTGCAAGGCATCCCGGTCAAATCCCACTTCCTGCATGCACATGTTTTATGTTTAACATTCACAACACACTGTGATCTCGGACCTGTGACTTGATACTTGTCCAAATCAACCATTAAAACAGACATTTCAGCAGCCTGTTTCTTGATCTCATCGAAGACCTCAGTGGCATGAGGAGTCAGTGGCCCCATACACTTTGCTTGTAATTTCTTGACATTCACTATCCTCTTGGTCATGTACTCCCGAATGAATTCTAGGCATGTGATAATCGGCTTGTCCCTTGCTCCTACGATTTGTCTGTTAAAAACCTCACATATGTTGTTCAGCAACATATCACATTTAGCTCTTCCAGAAAAATATGCTCTTGACCAAGCGGTGAATGGGATCTCATTCAGCCAGTCATACATGGCTCGTTCTGTTGTCTTAATTTCTTCCATAGCTTTGTTAAAGTATGGAATAGATGTCTTCCTTCTGGCTGACCAAAGCAAATTCTTGTAAACATCTCCACGCCACTTGGATTTCATGTTCTCATGAATGTGCCTCAAACAAAATCTGTGCTCAGCATTAGGGAAAACGGCTAGCATAGCAGGAATCAGACCCTGTGATACAAAATGAAATTAATGACACTATTTTGCAAGGTTTTAATTAACAATTAAGAACATATTACCTTTTGTCTGTCACTGATGAAGGTGAAACAAGAGTCTGCCGTACAATCTAGGTCATCTCTCTACAGTTGCAAAAACCATTTCCAAGTTTGTGTTGTTTCTGCCTCAACAAGGGCATAACAAACTGGATATATGCTATTGTTCCCATCAATACCAACAGCACTCAAGATCTGTCCAGTAAATGGACCTTTCATGAAACAACCATCCACACCCAGCAATGGTCTCCCAATCATCTTAAATCCTCTCATCATAGAGGCAAAACAAAAATAAACCCTTCGAAACTGCCTTGTAGGACTAGCTGGGTTCCCACATGGCTCCACATCAATTTTAATTGTACTACCTGGGTTGGCTTTTAGAAGTTCATCACAGTATGACCTTAGCAGACCATACTGTTCTTGGTAATCACCATAGATCTTTGTAGTTGCTATCCTCTTAGCTCTGAATACCTTATGTAGTGATACTTCAAGTTGATGCTTCCGAAGCAGTTGACTTTGGATTGCTTGAATTGGCATGTCTGGATTGCTTTCAATCATAGGTTGGATCTCTCTGGCAATCGAACTCATTGTGTACAAAGAAACGGCCCTTGTTGTCAAACAATTGTGTTGATTATGGATGGTCTTCACACACCACTGGTCCTTGTCTGTGTTCCTTGAGATGTGAACTGCCCAAGGACATGTGGGCTTGGTATGCCTTTTGAGGTGCTTATATTTTTGCCCTACTTTGGTGCATTTACTACTTTGCCCCTCTTCTCCTATATTTTTTACATGACCAAGTAGTGGTGGATTGCTTCCAAAACATACTACCCTATACCTTAACAATTCATTTTTTTGAATAAAAACATCCCTCCTTGCCTTAAGAGCATAATCTTTCACCATCCGATTCATCTTTTTCTTGTCATCAATAAGCTGACCAATGTAGAATGGCAGATCATTTGGACCTTTTGAAGCACTCTTGTTTCTCCTCCTTATCTTCCTGGCAACCTTATCTCTAAGGGTTGAATTGTCATCCGATCCACTTTCAAAATCCTCCAAGTCAACAGGCACATGACCTTCATCAGTTCTGTCATCATCATGATCCTCATCACCTGAACCATCCAGCTCTTCCCTAGTAAAATCAACATTAGCCCTGAACCTCTGCATATCCACCTCTATTTCATAAACCAAATTATCTTCTTCAATATACTCATAATCAGGATCACTACCTTTACTCTCTTCATCATCACTTCCTTTACTCTCTTCTTCATCTTCATTCATACTATAATCCTGATTATTTATTGTAAATGATGCTGGAACAATTGCTTTACATGCCCCTACAGGACCTTCACTTGTATTTTCCAATATTGTTGACATCCGGTGTTCAACATACATGTCTATGATGTGGACTCCTTGACGGACATGATCGAAGATAGGCTCTAAGTCAACATCACATTTTAATGTCCTAAGACCAAAATCCAACGAACAATACGGTTCCTTGTAATGAATGCAGAAAAACAAACCATCATTGTATCCTAATTTCTTAACAATCTCCTCTAAAACATCAGTATTCAACACTCTAAAATCTACAAGATCAATGTAGCTCATCTTCCCACCAAAGTATTTCCTATTTGGGTTTTCTACAAAATTACCTCCATGGTGAAATTTAATGGTAAATTGAGATTGGGTTTCTCCTGTAAACACACATCAACAACAAATTAATACCGAACAAAAGTTAAGATCTTACCAAATTCAGACCCTTTGAACTTGCATGTCACTTACGGTACATTTCACCCGGTTCAAAATACTGATCTTCAGCTCGTATCTTCCACATTCGAACATCCATGCTCGTAACAGACTTCAAATCTGCTGTATGTGTTGAAGAAAGCCTGATCGCCAGTGCGGAGGTCTTCAATTTCGACTTAGGTTAACTTCAGGATTTCAATGTGGTGAATTGTTGATTAAATGAGGTTGCAGGTCAACAGGAAAGCGAAATTACCTAATTGCCCCTTGACCATTAACAGAAATCGCTAACATCTAACGTTGAAATGGTCAGGGGGTAAACATGCTACATAACCCCAAACAGTGGGGGGTAAAACTACAATTACTTCCTTAGGGGGGTAGACCTGCCAATGCCCCCTAACCTCAGGGGGTAAAATTGCAGTTTACTCATACTAAAATAAATAATCAAAAAACTATATATATATATAGATATATTTATAAATGCCTATACATACACTCACATAAACACCTCTGTCTCTCTCTCTCTCACAACACACACACAACGGCTCTCTCTCTCTCTCTCTAATTGTCGGACCACCACTACCGAACCGACGACCACCGCCATACACCTCACCGGACCACTGCCACCACCTGCACACACCCTACTGGACCACCACCACCTCCACACCCCCACCACCGCCATAGAACCGCAACAATCGCATGACCACCGCTATTGCACATCCCCCATCGCATGACCAGCGCCATTGCATCTTCGCCATCGCACCATCATTGCATCTCCGGATCTAATTCGAGTATCTGACCGTATGATCTTGTAATTTTGTATCGATTATTGATTATATGTGTGTACAAGTGTATGTAGATGTGTAATTTTTAGCTGTTGTTGGGGAATTAGGGTTAGGGTTTCGAATTGACGTCATCGGTGCTGAAAATTGTGAGATAGTGACGAGAGTTAGGGGGAACGGTTGCCGGAGGTGGTGAGGACTCAGCGGAAGAGAGAGTACGGACGGTGCCATGAGATTTTAATAAATATAATGCTCTGGGCTGGTATCATTGCTCGGAACCGATTTTCGGAATACATTATACAATTTAGAGCATCATTTGAACTTTTTTCTATAGATAGAAGTTTTCTAATCATCGTTTATATTTACTTTGTTGCCGTTGAAGTGCATTAATCTGTAATATTGTTTTAACTAGTGTTTTTAAATGACGCGCGTTGCGCGAAAGGCAATGGTGTTTTCGACCTTGGGGTATGGTGGGGTGGGGGTTTGGGGCATGGGTTGACACGTGAACTTCGAGCCCCCCGCTTGTAAGTGACGTGTTGAGTCGGTATGGCGGGGCGTGACAGGTGGTCCATAGGACAACCCTTAATCATGTTAAAAGACGAATTAATCCTTCACTTAATTGTGTAATTATCTTGAATTAGATAACTACGGTTGCTTATGTTTCAGGCGCGGTTCGGGAGCTTAAAGTGGATAAAACGCAGCTTTGGACGGTTTGGAGTTGAACGGGTCGTGCGAGAAACGAAAGATGAAACAAAGTGAAAAATCCAGGTTGATACCGTAATTTACGGTTCCACCGTAAATTACGGTGGACCTGAATTCCACCTAAATCCCACCGTAACTCAGACTTAAGCTACCGTAACACTTTTATGTGCACCGTAACTTACGGTAGAGCCGTAAGTTACGGTGGAAGTGACGCCAAAACCGTAACTGCCATCATTTATGCAGTTTTATGGTGTCTTTTCACCTATTCTCATCATTGGTCGGTTATTGGAGACACTAGGGGCGAATTTGGCTGTTCTTGCTTGGTTCTAGACAATTTCTATCATTCGGTTTGTGATTTTGATTCGTATGAACATTGAACTTATTGTTATGATGATTCACCAAGCTATGTGTGGCTAAAACTTTCGGTGATCATCTTAGGTGAAGGTTTTCTCTTGAACTTTTGTGTGTTTATTTCTGAATTTCTAGAATGATAACTTGCGTTGCTTGAATATCATGGTGTATGCTTAATTGTTTGTAGCTTGTTAATCGATATTGCAATTTCTAGTCTTAATCGTACGTTATTGGTGCCGTTGGCAATCGAGATATCACGGGAAGGGTTAGGGTTGGTTATTGATTAATTGATCATCGGGAAACAACCTCGCGTTTATAAATCCGAGTACTTTGTTCCCTTTTATCACTTCGATTATTTATGCACGAGTTATGTCTATATAACTCTTTCTAGTTGGAATTTCACACAATTGTTTAAAGAAACTGAATCCTAAGATGGTCATTGTTCTCTCCTAATCTGTTTTACATCCAACATTTGATTTGCAATTAGTTTTTAATTTAGTATTCTAAAACAACAATCCAATTCATTGATCTTTATTTTCTGCAAATTAGGTTAATTGTAGTTAATTGCAAAGCTATAAAATCAACACACTTTCCACATACTCCCTGAGTTCGATACCCTATTACCGCTGTCTATAGTTGTTATTAGGATTAAATTTGCATGTACCTACGACAGCACGTCAAATTTTGGCGCCGTTGCCGGGGAGCAGTGCGCAACGTGTGTCAGATTGTTAGTTTTTCTTTGTTATTTTCGGGTTTACACTGGTGTGTTTAGTGTGCAGGTTCTACAGGTGCTTGCATACTAGAGGTTCTCACAAAGCTTCACCATTGTCATTTGATCCAGAAATCGAAAGAACACTAAGGCAAAACCGAGTTTTACTACGCGAAAACAGAATCATTGGTTCACCCACTTCACCCATTACACCAAGAAATATCATGGACGAAACACAAGTACCACCCACAACGGGTCAAACGACCTCATCTTTTATACCTACTTCCACACAACCATCACCAAACACCACTATTCCAAACAATACCACAATGCCTACTCCACTTCATGATACTACACCAACCAATACCAACACCACACAACCGATCACTACTCAAGTCGAACCCAGTCTTTCCTTTAGCCCATCTACTACGATTGCACCACTCACTCACTTCTTCCCAGCTTCAGGGCAATCATCCTCAACTTATACAGTACCACAAGGTTCAACTGTTGTCCATACTACCTCTACGTTTAGACCATCAAACCAGTCGGGTTTTCAATACTCGACCATTCCATTTGGGCAAACTTCGGGTATAGGGGGAGATGGATATGAGGAAGGATACGAAGATTTTGAGGGTTATGATGAAGATGGGTATGCTTATGCTTATGGGGGTGATGGTGATCAAGGAGAGTTCGGTTATGTGCAAAGTCAATCTCAAGGGATGGCAAGTATTGGTGGAATACCGCAACAACAACTCATACCACAACACATTAGGCCAAGGCCACAAGGGCCACCAATGCAACGCCCTATTCCATTGCAACAACTTCGGCCACAAAATGTACAACCACAATTTCAAAGGCCAATTCAACAACTACCGATGCCACAACAACAATTTCAACCACCGTTCGTACCACAAGGGCATATACCAAGACCTATGGGTCCTATTCGTCCAAGGGGTCGATTGGGTGTTCCAAGAAGGCATCTTAGGGAACAAGCACGAGGAATAGAAGCACATTTCAGGCCGATAATTACTCAAAACCCTTCACCGGTGGTTATCCCTCACAACAACCAAGGGAGAACCTTTGAAGTAAGAACGAATTCTTTGCAAAGTTTGCCGAAATACAAAGGGCTAGCAACGGAGGAACCATATTTCCATTTAGAGGCCTATGACTCAATTTGCAATACTTTTGGGAGTCAAGGTTTTTCGGCCGATGATGTCAAGTTGGTCCTATTTCAATTTTCTTTGGAGGACAAGGCAAAGAAGTGGTTCTACACTTTGCCTTCAGCATCTATTTATACTTGGGCGGAGATGCAACAAATTTTCTTAGACGAATTTTATACCGCCCAAAAGCCCAATGATGCTAGAAAGGGGTTGAGGAGCTTCCAACAACAACATGGTGAAATGTTCCATGAGGCGTTTGAACGATTCAATATGATGATAAAGAATTGCCCTCACCATGGGATTGAACTTTGGGAGTTGATGAATGCCTTCCACGAGGGGTTGAGTGCCGAAGATGCTCGTGATTTAATGTCCATTACCGGTGGGACTTTTGGCACAAATTATGAAAACGATGATTGGGAGTTCTTAGAGAATATGGCAATTACATCAAAGAGAAAGGCTCAAGCATCGAGGAGAGCGCGACCGGCCATTGCCCGACCTCAAGTGCACGCCATAGATGATGGTAATGTTCAAACTACTAACCAAATTTATGATGTTTGTGCTTTGTGTAATGAAATAGGTCATGCGGCTGAAAATTGCCAAGGGATGGTGGAAGGGCAATATGAAGAGGTTCATGCGGTTCAAGGTCAAGGTCAAGGAGGGGGTGGTAGAAACTACAACAACATGAACTCTAATACTTACCACCCCGGGTTGAGGAACCACCCAAATTTTCGCTATGGGAACCCCTCAAATCAAGCTAACCCGAACTTTCAAGGTAGCCAAGGTAACTTTGGTTCACGCCAACCTTATAACAACCAAAGTGGATATCGAGGCGGGAACAACCAAGGCTATCAAAAGCAATATCAAACGGGTCAAGAACAAGGGGGGTCTTCGGGTATAAATGAGATGATGGAGATGCTAAAAATCATGCAAACGGAGATGCAAAAACGGAACCAACTTGATGAAGTTCGAATGCAAAAGGATGAGGTTCGCGATAAAAGCATCCAATCACTAACAACCCAAATGGGTCAATTAGCAACCGACGTGGCTGAATTGAAGAAAAGCAAGGGTCAACTTCCTAGCGACACTAAGGTAAATCCTTCGCATGGTACGTCACGAGGTAATGTTAATGTTCATCATGTTAGTGTTTTGTGAAGTGGAAAAGAGTTTAAAGCCAATTTGTCACCCGAATTGGTTGAGGGGGTAGTTGAGGACATCACGGGTAATGATAGTGATGATGACGTTTCACCGGTTAAACCAAAAGAATTAAATGTTAATAAACCGGGTTTGGGTGAAAATGAAAAGAATGAAAAAGTTGAGGGTGAACCGAGTCAAGTCCCGTTTCCATCGGCCTTACTTGACCCGGGTAGAAAAAACTTTATTGCATCAAGAGGTCCCCAAAAAGAAGAATTGTGGGACATGTTTAAACAAGTTAAAATTAACCTTCCACTCCTTGATGCAATAAAACAAGTACCCGCCTATGCAAAATTCTTAAAAGAGTTATGTACACAAAAAAGGCAAAACAAGAAGAAAATGCCTAAGCAGGTCGATTTAACCGGGCAAGTGAGTGCAGTTTTAAATGGGGAGCTTCCTCCTAAGCTCCAAGATCCGGGCACGCCATTGATTAACATACAAGTTGGTAATTTTCAAATGGCTAAGGCGTTGCTAGATCTTGGAGCCGGAGTTAGCATTTTACCGGGGGGCTTATATGACCAATATGATTTTGGTCCGTTAGCAAGGGTGGAGACAACGGTTGTTTTAGCCGATTTGTCTCATAAGTTACCCCGGGGTATGGTTCAAAATGTAATTGTAAAAATTGATGAATTTTATTACCCGGTTGACTTTTTAGTCTTGGACTACTCATCGGCGGACCCCAAGCAACAACAAAACGTAATTTTGGGTCGGCCATTTTTGAACACCGCACATGCAGTATCGATTGTAGATTTGGTACAGTCGATATGACTTTTGGGAATCGAAAAATGCGTTTGAATGTTTTTACTAACAATTCTAATGCTAATGGCGTTGATGAGTGTTTCATGGCAGATATAGTTGACGGATGCAACCCGCATGAGTATGAGGAGGATGGTTTGGATGTTTGCCTGTGTGATTTTTCTGAACAGGTACATGCTTATGCACTTCGGGTTGAAGAGGAAAAACAAGATGCGATGGCGTTGAAAGAAGGTCGGCCGCCATGGACCCACCAGTTTGAAGGCTTACCGGCGGAAATAGATTCGGGTACTAAACCATCCTTAGAGGAACCGCCAAAGTTGGAACTTAAAGACTTGCCGAGTCATTTGAAGTATGTGTTTTTAGGGGATAATGACACTTTACCGGTCATTATTGCCTCTAATTTAGAGTTGGCTCAAGAGCAAGCATTGTTGGAAGTCTTGAAAGAAAACAAGGGAGCTATCGGATGGACAATTGCCGATCTCAAAGGAATTAGTCCATCAATTGTCATGCACAAAATCATTACAACCGAAGATGCCAAACCGACACGAGAAGCTCAAAGGCGGTTGAATCCGAACCTAAGGGAGGTAGTTAAAAAGGAGGTAATTAAATGGTTGGATGCGGGAATCATCTATCCGATTTCGGATAGTGCTTCGGTGAGTCCCACTCAAGTTGTGCCTAAGAAGGCCGGCATTCAAGTAGTCAAGGATGAAAGTGGTGAAAAAATTGCCACCCGACCGGTTACCGGGTGGCGTGTATGTATTGACTACCGAAAATTGAATGCCGCCACTTCTAAGGACCATTTCCCGCTACCGAAAATTGAATGCCGCCACTCCTTGACCAAATTATTGAAAAATTATCGGGTCAAAAATATTACTGCTTTTTGGATGGGTACTCGGGTTACAATCAAATAGCAATACACCCGGATGACCAACACAAGACCACCTTCACTTGTCCATATGGCACTTTTGCCTTTCGGCGAATGCCATTTGGCTTGTGCAATGCACCGGCAACTTTCCAACGATGTATGATGAGTATCTTCTCGGACATGGTTGGAGAGTCGCTTGAAGTTTTTATGGATGATTTCTCCATTTTTGGCACTAGTTTTGATGCTTGTCTCAACGAATTACAAAAGGTTTTAAAAAGGTGCGTTGAGAAAAATCTAGTGCTAAGTTGGGAGAAAAGTCATTTCATGGTGCAAGAGGGCATTGTGTTGTGTCATGTAATTTCTGAAAGGGGGATGGAGGTGGATAAGGCAAAAATAAGGGTAATAGCATCTTTGCCACCTCCGAAAAATGTTAAGGGTGTAAGGTCATTCTTGGGACATGCGGGTTTCTATAGACGTTTCATAAAAGGTTTTAGTGTTATCACCAAACCTTTATGTAACTTATTATTAAAAGATGTCCCATTTGATTTTACTAACGAGTGTATGCAAGCTTTCACTGTTTTGAAGGAACACTTGGTCAAAGCTCCTATTTTGCAACCACCGGATTGGTCAAAGTCGTTCGAGATAATGTGTGATGCAAGCGACACCACTATTGGTGCAGTTTTGGGTCAACGGGTTGATAGAAAGCCGGTGGTGATTTACTATGCAAGCAAAACTTTATCCGAAGCGCAACTCAATTACACCACAACCGAAAAGGAGTTATTAGCGGTGGTGTATGCTTTGGATAAGTTTCGTGCTTATATTTGGGGAAGCAAAGTGGTGGTTTATTCGGATCATAGTGCGGTCCGATATTTGATGGAGAAAAAGGACGCGAAGCCTCGTTTGATTCGGTGGGTATTATTGTTACAAGAGTTTGATTTAGAAATCCGAGACAAAAAGGGAAGTGAGAACGTAGTGGCGGATCACTTGTCTCGGATTCCGGTGGAAGGGATCGATGATGTTAGTGAAATCAATGAAAGTTTTCCCGACGAGCAACTCCTAGCCGTTTCCACCTTTGTTGCACCGTGGTATGCTCATTATGTCAACTACTTAGCCACAGGTGCCATCCCAAGTCATTGGACCAAGAAGCGTCGACAACAATTTATGGTTCAAGTGAAGCAATATATTTGGGATGAACCGGATCTTTTTAAGATTGGACCGGATCAAGTTATACGAAGGAGTGTGCCCGAGACAGAAGTGTTGGAAATTTTGACCCATGCTCATTCGTCCGCATGTGGGGGTCATTTTAGTGGGCACAAAACAGGCTACCGGGTTCTCTCATGTGGGTTTTATTGGCCCACACTTTTCAAGGATGCATGTGAGTTCGCTAGAAATTGCATAAATTGTCAGAAGATGGGAAGCATATCGAAGAGGGATGAGATGCCATTACAACCAATTTTGGTTGTGGAGATACTTGATGTATGGGGTATAGACTTTATGGGTCCCTTCCCGAATTCGAATGGCTTTCTATACATTTTGGTAGCGGTGGATTACGCCTCGAAGTGGATTGAAGCTATTGCAACACGCACAAACGACCATTCGGTTGTTTGTAAATTTGTTCAATCCAACATCTTTTCTCGTTTTGGCATCCCGCGGGTTATTATAAGCGATGGTGGTTCGCATTTTAAGAACTTCAATTTTGGGAAATTACTGAAGAGGTATAGTGTGAATCACCGGATTGCCAGACCTTACCATCCGCAAACGAGTGGACAAGTCGAAGTGTCCAACCGTCAAATCAAAGAAATTCTCATGAAGACGGTAAGAACGGATAGGAAGGATTGGTCGAGTAAGTTAGACGATGCATTGTGGGCATACCGAACGGCCTACAAGACTCCTATTGGCACAACGCCTTACCGGATGGTGTATGGAAAGGGTTGTCATTTGCCAATGGAGTTAGCGCATCGGGCACATTGGGCAATTAAGACGGTAAACGCAGATTATGACGAGGCGGGAAAGATGAGAAAGTTGCAGTTAAGCGAGATAGAAGAGATTCGAGATGAGGCGTATGAATGTGCATCGGCTTATAAAGATAAGCTCAAGAAAGTACACGATGCGAAATTGAGAAAGAAAACGTTCGAAGTGGGTCAAAAAGTTTGGTTGTATAACTCAAGACTCAAGATGTTCGCGGGCAAGCTCAAAAGCAAATGGATGGGTCCGTATGTCGTTCGGAGAGTTGGGAGATTTGGTGACGTAGACATCCAAGACGAGCAAACATTGAAACAACAAACGGTGAATGGTCACCGGTTAAAGCCATACTTGGAGGGGAACGACATCAACAACTTGGAGCTTGATAAAGCGGGCTACATCTTACGCCCGGTCGACGATGAGCAACCATGAGAGGCCCAGGTTTGGTAGTGTAAATAGTTAGCATTTCATTTTGTTTGTTTTGTATAGTTTGCACAATTGCCGTATTTCCTTGAAATCCGTGTTTGAAACAAGTGTGGGGATATTCGGGTTACGAATTACTCTAACATTGTGTTGAGGACAACACGGGACTTTCGAGGGGGTAGGGTGATTTTTACATGCTTTTGGAAAAATTTAAAAACATAAAAAATCGAAAAACTTGAAAAAAAATATAAAAAAATGAACCTTAAAAATCATATTTTCTGCAAACTGGAAACTCCCAGATACAACCGTAAGTTACGGTTATGCCGTAATTTACGGTGAGGAGCAAAAGCATTTGATCTTTACGGTGTAACCCTCCTGTTTTACGGTAGGGATTTCTTTGCCAGCATCCACCGTAAGTTACGGTCCCACCGTAATTTACGGTGGACCTGGCGAGCAGATGGGTCGCTCCGGTTCCTGCATATGCATATAAAAAATATATATAATAAACATCAGTTTTCGAGACATACTCCCCAGCCACACGTTTCTTTCACTTGTCTTCTTCAAACAATATCACCTATCACTCTCATCAAGACTCACAAGATCTACATTCACCTTCAACCTTCAATCCTCCATAACCTTCTCAATTCTTGTCCAAACTAAGTGAAATCGGAGTCTATCTTGACTAATTTTTCACGTAGTTTCTGATTTTGCCAAGAGATTTACAAGAAAACGCAGTTTTTGGGTCCGAACTTCAAACCCTAGTACGAAAAATTTTGGGGGTTTTGGGAGTTTTTGTTTCACAAGCATTCTTGCATCTTCAAACAAAGGTATAGAAGCTTATTTGTTATATTTTGATGCTACATTGTGAAAAGTAAGGTTATTTAGGTTACTTGCCCATACCCACTTACTTGTTCTTAGATATGGTTATGAAATTGGTTATTTGAACATGGTTATGGTTGTAGATGTAGGATTTGTGGTTAAAGTAGTGAACTTTTGGGATGCTTTACATTGTAGAGACACCATGCCCGATTTTTGAAAACTTCTTGATATATTTTTGGTTCACTAACATCTACAACCATGATAACAAGCAAGTGTGGGGATATGTTGGAGAAAAGAGTCTAATTTTGTTTCGTGTGGTTGTGTTGTTTGCTCTAATGTGTGTAGGAGTGGCACGAACAAAAGAAAAGACCGGAGCTAGTTCATCTTCATCTTCGAAGGGAAAGGGTAAACAGCCGGAACAACAACCAAGGAAGAGACAATACATGGGTCGAGTAAGCGAAAGCGAAAGTGAAAGTGAGGAAGAAATGGAGTTGGATATGACGGAGAAACCGAAATGGGATTCGGGACCATTGGATGATCAACCAGTGGAGTGGCAGCCAACGTTATATAATGACCGTATGAATAAGTTGAAGAATAAGGCAGCGGCCTTTATATGTGAGAGGGATGTTCGGGAAGTTGAGTTTGGTCAGTTCGGGGTGTTTGACAAGTTCCGGGCTCTAGGTTGGGAGTCGGCACTTAGTTGTTTTGACACAGATAAGAGCAACTTGTTTATAACCGAAATCCAAGAGTGGATGGCAACTCTTAAGGTTAATCAATATGACAGGCCATCGCAGATGAAGCTAATTGGTGAAGTGCATGGGGTTCCAGTGAAAATGTCTTTTGATACGTTGAAGAAGCTTGGAAAATATGATAGTCTTCCAGCCCGTGATTATATGATACCCACTCTTGATGATCTTCTGGTAAAGCCGGAGAAACATCCGCGATGGAATGATATGTTGGCAGCACTGTTTTTACCCGGTAGATACAGTGGTATTCTATACCGGAAGAACTTAAAAATAGAAGCTAAATTGTTGCTAGCAATAAGTGTTCTCAATGTTATTCCAAGAAGGGGGGACAAGGAACAGGTGAGGTTCCCGGAGGTGCTCGTCCTTTATTCGCTAATGCATGGGTCTCCGCGTTTTCCGATACGCTATCTGATCATGAACCACTTATGGATTTGCCGGAATAAGTATGGAAGAGATATCGTCCCGTATTGTCGAATAATCACGGGGTTGATGAAACAACAAAAGGCAATAACATCTGAAGATCGAGGAGCAACAAAAAGGCATCAGCCTTTTACGTTAGATAAGTTGGGGATTGGTTGGTCATATACACAATCGGAGCGTTATCATAAGCTAAAGTCGGAAGGGCAAAGGTGGAGAGCACTAAAGTTGGGTGCACGAGATTTGTTGCCGGGTGAGCCGGACGAGCCGGAAAGTGATGAAGAAGTAGTTCCAAGTGGAGATGAGGATTATGCGGACGAGCCGCATGGTGGTGAAAATGTAGGTCAAGGGGGTTATGGTAGAGGTTATGGTGGCATGTTTTACGATTATACGCAGCAATCTTATGTGCCGGGTTGGGCTTATGAAGGCACAATGCAAGAAGTGATTGAAAATCAACGTCCTCCGGCATCCATATTTGAGACGTGGTCGGGTTCGGAAAGGACATTATTTGATCAAAATACGAGGAATAGTGCAAGTATAGAGCGGTCCTTGAAACAAAACCTTGATCGTCAAGAGGCATGGAATCGCACACATGCGTATTCCCGTGAAGTGGAAATGAATAATCGTTATCATGATGATCAAGAAAGGAGATTGCACGCGGATTGGCATGCTGGGCGGCCGGTGGTTGTGGATCCACAACATGTGGATTATGCGTCACTACCACCTTATGATGGTAGTATTTCGTATCCGACCCTGCCGCTTCACCATTCACAATGGATTGACCCAAGGCAACAAGAAGGAGCACAACAACAACAAGGTGGAAGTAGTAGCGGCTCATTTGCGTTTGGAGAATGGAACGATATGATGTCTTCCATTTTTGGGCCGCCGGGACCGCGCTATTATTAGTCAGGTTGTGTTCTCTCTTTGTATATTTTGTGCATATTTGTTAGTTTGATATGTTTATGGTTGGGCGGTTGGGTGGTGTATGATTGTGTTGTTTTGTTGGGTTGGTGCGAGTTGGTGGTGTATGTGTTAAGAAAAAAAAATTATAAAAGAAAAATACAAAAAGAAATTTGTGGTTTGAGTGAAGAAGCTTTTTGTTGATGTTGAATGATTTTAGTGATCAAAGCCTCCTAAAACCATACATTGGGGTCAATGTATCCCAAGTGTGGGGATGGGGGGAATTTTTGAAGATTTTGAAAATTTTTGAGCCAAGCGAAACGATGTGAAAATTTGAACACCCTAGATTAACCCCAATTTGGTGCACCGGCAACCCTTGATACCCTTTCATTCTTGGTGAGAGTTGTAGCCACACTTGTACATAAATAATGATTGTCTTTGATGAGAGTGGCTACGGGTGGGGGTGCATTAGAACTTGTGCTTGAATGCGATTTGAGTCCTTAGTTAGACATGAATGTGAAGAGGATAAGGGCATCTAGGTAGCCTCGTCTTTAGTGTGTGTGAGTGTGGGATTTGGGGGGTTGGACCTCATAAGTTATATATATGAGCATGGTAGTGAGAGGGGCGGGGGTTTGGACATTTAGTTGCCCAATTTTGTGCCTAAAAGCCTATCATTTGTTACCCCTAGCTACTTACCTAAAAATTTACCCAACTTGACCCGGTTTTATAGTGATTAGTGATTGTTTAGTAGTATGTAATGTTATTTGATGTTATGTTGAAAGTATTATGTTTGAAAAAAAAATCAGAAAAATTAGAAACGAAAAAGAAAAAAAAAAGAAGAGAAAAAGCAATGAAAAATGGAAAAAGAAGTGATGTTTAGTTGTCTTGTATATAGTAGTTAAGTTTGATAGTTGTTCGTTTGTTTCTTTGTGTAATAAAAAGACCGGATTAAGTTTTCGTTACTTCATATATATTCCATTTCCTACCCATACACCTAGCCACGTTACAACCTTGAAAGTCCCTTTGATTTGCATTCATGTTTGACACATTTTAGGAGAAGAATTGATTTAGGTACAAGCCTATAGTTGTGCAACCACCCGTTTGCCTATTGTGTGTCTAGCTTATCTTTGCTAGTATTCACTTGTAGCCGAGAGGAGAGATTTAGAGAGGGGTGTATTGGTTGGGTGTTAAAAAGGGGTTAGTAAAAGGATTGCATGTTTTTTCTTGGTTTAAATTGATCACTTGTATTGAAATTGATTTGATGAGTTGCTTGGGACAAGCAACGGTTAAGTGTGGGGATGTGACGGGTGGTCCATAGGACAACCCTTAATCATGTTAAAAGACGAATTAATCCTTCACTTAATTGTGTAATTATCTTGAATTAGATAACTACGGTTGCTTATGTTTCAGGCGCGGTTCGGGAGCTTAAAGTGGATAAAACGCAGCTTTGGACGGTTTGGAGTTGAACGGGTCGTGCGAGAAACGAAAGATGAAACAAAGTGAAAAATCCAGGTTGATACCGTAATTTACGGTTCCACCGTAAATTACGGTGGACCTGAATTCCACCTAAATCCCACCGTAACTCAGACTTAAGCTACCGTAACACTTTTATGTGCACCGTAACTTACGGTAGAGCCGTAAGTTACGGTGGAAGTGACGCCAAAACCGTAACTGCCATCATTTATGCAGTTTTATGGTGTCTTTTCACCTATTCTCATCATTGGTCGGTTATTGGAGACACTAGGGGCGAATTTGGCTGTTCTTGCTTGGTTCTAGACAATTTCTATCATTCGGTTTGTGATTTTGATTCGTATGAACATTGAACTTATTGTTATGATGATTCACCAAGCTATGTGTGGCTAAAACTTTCGGTGATCATCTTAGGTGAAGGTTTTCTCTTGAACTTTTGTGTGTTTATTTCTGAATTTCTAGAATGATAACTTGCGTTGCTTGAATATCATGGTGTATGCTTAATTGTTTGTAGCTTGTTAATCGATATTGCAATTTCTAGTCTTAATCGTACGTTCTTGGTGCCGTTGGCAATCGAGATATCACGGGAAGGGTTAGGGTTGGTTATTGATTAATTGATCATCGGGAAACAACCTCGCGTTTATAAATCCGAGTACTTTGTTCCCTTTTATCACTTCGATTATTTATGCACGAGTTATGTCTATATAACTCTTTCTAGTTGGAATTTCACACAATTGTTTAAAGAAACTGAATCCTAAGATGGTCATTGTTCTCTCCTAATCTGTTTTACATCCAACATTTGATTTGCAATTAGTTTTTAATTTAGTATTCTAAAACAACAATCCAATTCATTGATCTTTATTTTCTGCAAATTAGGTTAATTGTAGTTAATTGCAAAGCTATAAAATCAACACACTTTCCACATACTCCCTGAGTTCGATACCCTATTACCGCTATCTATAGTTGTTATTGGGATTAAATTTGCGTGTACCTACGACAGCACGTCAGGGCGTGGCTAGCCCGCGTGGGTTGGCCAGTTTTATAAAAATTTAAAAAAAAAACCTAAAGTTAAAAAATACACACAGAATTAAAAAAAAAAGCCTAAAATTATTATTAAAAGTTCCTAAAAATTACAAAATTCTACAAAAAAAATGATTACAAAATAAAAAAAAAAGCCTAAAGCGTTAGGTAGATTTCGAATAGGGCGAGCTTGTCAAACGGCTTCCGCTCCTTGCCCCGGAACTGGATGTTGGCCACCGCCACCCAGTCTTCGTGACTTATATCACCGCCCGGGACGCTATCGTAGTAGGCTTTAAAACGGTCGAGCTTCGGTCGTAGCTCGCGCCACTTGTGTTGGCACGCGTTTAAATTGTGCCGGTCGTTCCCCACGTTGTGCCGGTAGCTAGCGAAAGCTTCCGGCCAGTAACGGGTCTCATTGGGTTGGCGGCCCTTCATCGCGTTGTGACGGTATCAAGTTTGGGTAGCGGGTTCGGGTAGGTGGAGTAAAGGTTTGGAGTAGCGATGTGGACATGCGGTGGAGTTGGGGGGTTTTATAGTGACTTGGGTGAGCCGTTTGGCTTGGCCAAACAGTTATTTTTTAAAATTTAAACCTAGCCGTTATGGCCTAGCCAACCCAGCCAATGAGAGCCGGCCACGGAGGACCGCTAGGCATGCCCAACGCCCGGACTGAAACTCCCGCCCAAGAGGCCACACCGAAACCCAAACCCACCCGGGGTGGTGACTTGGGCATTTGTACCCACGCCCCAATCTTCGCCCCATACCCCATAGTCTAATAAATGAATATAAAGTATTGTTCAATATAATAAAAAATCACATAATAAAGAATTATGTAATCACTGTTTATTCTCTTTTAATTTTATCATATATATATATATATATATATAGATGTTCTCTTTTAGGCTGGCCGTGATGGTGGTGTTGATAGTTCTAAGAAAGAAAATGATATTATATATGCGAGTATTGAAATGAAGAAAGATGACCTACCTATGTTATGGTGTTGAAAATTGTGAGGTGGGGTGTGGTGGGAGGTGGGTGTTGGAGATGATTATTTATTTTAATATTTAAGGTAAAATGACTAAAGTACTTCTATGTGGGGTCTATTTGGTCATATTTAACCATAAAAACTAACTCGGTTAGGGCTAAATGACATAATGTGCAAGGGTTTGCAAACATCGAGTACGACTTTTGTATTTATTAAAGACAAAAGACACAGTTTGCAATAAGTAGCATACATAAAGGATGATTTTTGTAATTTACTCTGAGTGTTTTTATATTCCTTGTTATTTGTTAAATTTTTACTTGTGTTCTATTGGATGAAATATCAGGGACGAAAACTGCACTTTACTCTGATAACTAGCACCCCCATCGTCACTTTCCTTGTTTGGTTAGTGACGCTCGATACTCGCTCGATATTCGTTCGAAAAATGCTCGGATCGAAAGACGCTCGGTTCGGTACGGATTGGTTTGTAAATGAACTGAGCACGAGCAAAGGTCTGATAGGTTCGGTTCATGAACAACCCTACTTCCAATCTTCCAAGGTTAAGGTTACGAGTTTTGGAAGAAACACATGAAGACGATTCTAATATCACAAGATCTCTAGGATCCCGTGGGAACGGGCTTTGATGAACAAGATGGCGATCAGACTAGGCTGTGCATTGAAACAAGAAGAAAGATATAATCCTCCCTTTATTATTTGTGATTTCATTTGAATATGTTTATGTTTTCTTCTTACATCAAAGAGAAAATGAAAGGGTGTAGGCAAGTTGATCTCGCAAATTTGGATCGGACCATACCCATCTCCACTATGCAATAATGGGTATACACCAATTCGGGCGAAAACCCAATAAATATAGGAACATATACACCAATTCGGGAGAAAACCCAATAAATATAGGAAAAACCTTCTTATGGGAATCAAACCCAGGAGCTAATTGTCCCTAAGCCTTATTCTACCCCTAAGATGTCAATAGGCTATAATGTCATTGTCAGTACAATCAACATTTTAGTATGCATTTATGGGAATAAAGTCTGATACATAGGCAAATATGTGACTTTGAGAGTGCATATGCCATAGTTAATTGACATTTCATTCATATGTCATGACTATATTTTTTTAAAGGTGTGAATTATTTGTGAATGTCGGGAGGTCTAGCATACGTTGTCTTAACCGGGTCTGCGCTAGAGAGCCCCCTCGCACAATAGATCCCCAATTTAAACCCCTCAATGAGAAACCTCTATCACCCAGACTCGAACTTGAGACCTGAAAGGAAAAACTCACCCAGACCCACCATAGATGGAACTTAAATACTCGTGGCCACCACTAGAGCATTAGTGATGGTTATATGTCATGACTATAATTGATGTTAATACTGTAGTTTCGTCATTTGCACAAGATGTCTAGTTATAATTGATGTTAATACTGTAGTGCGATAAAGGCGTTTGATATGTCATTGAAGTGACGGAGTTCACTCGATAGATCAAACGATTCAATTTGAGTGTTTAGAATATGTTAGAAAGCCATAGAAGTGGCGTAGTTCACTCGGCAAAACAAATGGATCAATTTAGACGGTTATAGTATAATTGGTTAAGTAATTATGGTTTAAAAGAACGATTAGAACCGTTGGTATATCATAGGGAATGGGACAAAACAATGCTTTGGTATAAGTTGGTTGTCAAGGAAGTGGTGTCCTCACTCGACAACCAAACGTGTCAAAACTATGCTTTTAAAACAACAACGTATGTAGAGGCTTGAAAGCCACATAATATGCTAGTGATAGAATGCGATATCCAAAGGGATTGGATGCACCAAGTTGATTTTTATGAACCCTTGAGATTGGGTCAAACGATTAGAAATCACTTGCAAAATTTGCATAAAGCGGCATGCTTAAAATATGGAAAAACGAGCATGAAATTCTATTATGTGCGTAAAACCATGTAATGGTGATGATACGCCAAGGTTGACAAGCCCGGGGAATGGGTAATTAAGTCTAGCAATCACTAAAAATTGAATGATGAAAAATATGCCACATAATGAACGGGTCGAATAATCGAAACGTGGATTTGTGAACTATTTGTTTATAAACCGGGTTTCGATGCGTGAAATTTGAATGATTGGATCCGTATTTTTATTACGGATGCGTAGGAAAAAGAATCGACTAAAACGGACATGTAGGTAAAAAGTTATTAACATTAGAAGTTGATATTTTGAAAGAAAATGGTGCTGGAAAAAAGTGCAGGTTTTTAACCTGCACCCGCTGGAAACAGTCTCCCCCGCGACACGCGAAGGGAGACACTCATTCTGGCGCGACACGCGGGTGCGTTTGCGGGGCGCGAAAGATTAAGCGGAGTCTGTCGCGTGGCGTGACAGACCAAATTCTGAATTTTTATTTTGTTTTCTAATTGTTTGATATTAGAACTTGTTTATATGTGTTTTAACGTTGTCAAAACTAACATTTAACATGGTTTTGACATTAGGTGAAGGTGGCCGTATTTCGGATGGTGATCAAGCAAGAATCCAAGAACCAAACACAAAGTTTTTTAAGCTTCCGCGCTAATCTAATCTTGTTTTAGAAAATGTTTATTTTGTAAACACTAAACTTAATGTTGAATGTTCAAACTAGTTAGTTTGTTAACTTGAATATCATATTCTTGTAAACTTGTTATTATAACTAAGTTTTAAATGTGAGACGGGCGTTACAGCTACTCAAATCATTTGTAAAGTCATTTGGATGCCAGCTAAAGGTAGTAGTGACAGACCAGGACCCTGCGATGAAACAGGCTATCGAGGGTGTTTTTACTATCAGCCGACATATATTGTGCATGTGACACATAATGAAAAAAGTGGCAGACAAGGTTGACTATGCTATATTGTGTGTCATTACCATTTTTTTTTACATTATATTATGTTACATGTTGATAAGAAAAGCATTTATTTGTGTAGGTTGGACACGAGTTGTGCAATAATGAGGATTTTAAAAGGAAGATGTGCGATATTGTATGGACCGATTCCATTGAGTCAGAAGTATTTGAGAAAGAGTGGAAGTTGGTAATGATTGAGTTCGGTCTTACCGAAAATAAATGGATTGATGATATGTTTATGATGAGATCCATGTGGATTCCGGCTTTTTACCGGAACGAGCTAATGTCTGGACTTATGCGAACAACTTCAAGATCAGAGAGTGAGAACCATTTTTTTCCAGGTGGCGAATTCATAACTCACTCTTGTAGAGTTTTTGAATCATTTTGACGGTTCAATGGATGTCCAAAGGTTCAATCATAGAAAGAATGATCATATATCAAGATATACTAAGCTTAGTAATTGGAGCAAAACTACTTTGGAAGCAGATTGTCATACCCCAACCGATGGCGGAAACATCGGGATGAGACGAACAAATTGCTCAAAACTTTATAACGCTATGTGACAATATAGATTAAATTCAAATTTCATAAAATTGCTAAAATGTCATACAAGAATCAAATAAGACAACATTGTTTCAAACACACATTGACAAAATAGATTAATCTAAATGTGTTTCTAAGTCCACCTAAATATTGTTCCTTCACTTAGCATCAACTTGTCTATCGAACATGCAACATGTATTAAAATATGATCAACAAAAAGTTGGCGAGTATACAAATTTGATACATAGCATAAAATGGCTTAAAATAGTCTAACGGCTCGTATCCAACATGAATCACAATATGCAAGTTACTAGTATGTTGAAACGGTGTCAAGTATATGTTCAAACCCAAGAATCCAATGCGTTAAAATAGCCTATCCCAAAGAATAACGGGAGGTAACATGTTTAACTTAACAATACCCCAAAACTCGTGGGCGGTGCATTACTCCTATAGCGCTATAATTGTTAAGGTAGGCTTGTACAAAGTTAATGAGCATATAGACACGAAAAGTTTAACATAACATACGAGATTAACAAGCATCATATAGTTTCATGTTCAAATATGGACAGAGAGTGATTCAAATAGTTTCATGTGTTTCGTGTGTTTATATAGAATACATGTTTCAGCCAAAATTGTTTAAAGGTAAAAAAAATGGGTTCAAGTATACTCACAAAATTGTATATGCTTTCCGATTATCCAATGTGACGAAGTTGTCGAGACTAAAAGATTGATTGTGTTTGATTTGGAGTTTAAGAGACGTTTACATATGGTTTAAGGGTTTGGAGTTTAAGGACATGAAAATAACATATGTGAAAGTCACTAGTACACAAGTGATTTGTTGGTGCTATGACATTTTATTAGTGGTGCGGTTGAAGTATTAACCCGCACCTTCATATATTCCATTAACAAAATCGCCCCCAAAGTAAAAGGAACCCACACCCTTAGATCCTTCCAATCTTCCCCCCAAAATTTTTAGCAAAATTGTATCCACCGCCAATTTTCCACTTTTACAATTTACACAATACAGTTGAGCCTTCTTCTCTCCTCTCCTCTCCTCTCGAACCCTATAATGACAATGGTGAAACCGTCACAAGCAAACTACGGCTATAGCAATGGAGAAACCGCCACATGTAACCCTAAATTGCTAGCAGAATAACCTTTTCCTGGGAAACTCTAAATCGATCCTTCATTCGCGATTGTTACAAATTGAGGAACCTAAAGCCGAAATCAGCCCTCATAAGGAACTAAGACGACACCGATCTTCTGTTTAGCGAACACAAGGCGTTGGATCTATGGGTTTATGTTCTGGTAAGTGGTTTTTATTCGGTTAACTTCTAGGGTTTATGTCTCTGTGTGTTTGGTTGTATTTGTAGCTAAATTGTACGTTTATTGTTAAGGAATAGCTCCAAATTGAGCTCCAAAGATGGATGCCACACAGGGTTGGGTTTTTTATGTGGAGTTCAATACGAACATTAATCTTGTTTATGGATTGTGATTTTGGGGCCTTGTTGACATGACTTTGTTTATTAAAATTTGCTTTGTTCAATCATGCACACCTTATGATTGATTATATGTCTAACTGAGATTCCATGTAGTCATGTAGAAATTTTTTGTTTGCTTATGTGTTGAAGTAATTTATAACTCTCTTACTTAAGTATTGTTATGCGTCAACTTGTCATGAACTAATCAATTTGTTGAAGTGAGTAAATGAAAAGTTGAATTGTTATCTAATGAAGAAGCAGGTGAGTTAATTGTTTGTAATTCAATTGAATTGTTATCTAATATGTTGCTGCTGCCTGTCATCTTTATTTTTTAGGTCAACGTGAATGGTTTTGATTGTGGCTTTGTTTCATAGTTGTGAATATTTATTCAAATATAATGCTAGATTTACTATGATGCATAATTTATATTCAGGAACACATCAACAATTTATAATCCAATGTTGTTTTATTTGTAGATTATTATAATTTATTTCCATTTAGAACGGAGACAACCAGAGTCATCTCCAGTGGGCCTGGGTTGCGAGTTTATGCGACGGTCAACCCTCCAACGAAGATCCGGCAAAGTTAAGGCAAGCCCACTTATCTGCATGTTCTATTTTTACATGAATTGGCAACCCTTAAAGTTA
>JARYGA010044694.1:0-28443 GCA_030545235.1 Helianthus tuberosus
AAAATTCAAGTTTTACAATCATACCAAAATGTTTATGAGTTCACTAAGGACTCATCGAAAGATATTAAATAGCACCAGGGGTTGGGAGACGTGTCTCGTCCAGGAATAAGACACACCGACCAAACCCAAAGACCATGGATGACATCTTTATTTCGAACGCAGCATAAAACTTCCAACGCCCGCCAGATCCACTTATAAGTTTCCTGAAATACATGTAGTTTGAAAACATCAACAAAAGTTGAGCGAGTTCATGTGTTTAGTATGTGTGCACGAATCATCCTTGAAAACTTTTATATGTATGTATGTACTTGTAAACTGGTATGAAGCAATAAGGAAAAACAGATCAATTAATGTGTAGCTAATACATTAATATAAGTGACATGGTATAGGAAGCACTCAAACCTGTATGCGTATTTCGTACCGTCCCCTCTGGCGGAACGACATGGTCACCACATGCGGCCAACTCGCAGGCCCATAGGTGGGGCTCACAACACCCAAAAGATCTATCACTCATGCCCCTCGGTCCTTATACAAGGATTAATGGTCTTAAGCTAATCGCCTACCCATTCACGTGATCTAGCAGTACATTCCTTAGCTAATCATACCATTTGTAATTGTTTGTAATCAGTATGTAACATGTATTTCACCCCCGAGAGTTATAAAACCGAAAACAGTTAAGAGAAAAAGGGGGACATGAACTCACAGTTTTGTGTTCCTTGTATCCGATGTAACTCAAAGCTTCCTCTAGAACGCATGACTACCTACATGCGTACTACGGTCCGTTAGACGAGCAGGTTGTGCCTTGTCTTAGTATTGATTAGTGCCCTTGAGTTACGTTTTAAAGTGTCTTCGGTAGTATTCCAAGTATATAATTATTTGTTAAAATAATAAATATCTTAACTTTAAATTATATTTAATTTTTGGAATAATCGCTAAACAATATTTTTGTAACAATACTTCTCAAGTATTTATATTCGTATTTCCTTCCCAAGGATGGGGGTATCTCATACATGTATTTTCGTATTCTTGTGTTGGTATATCTCGCCATGTATTGGCGTCGTATTCAGGTGTGTACGTATTTCCTTAATAACATCCAATGTATATTTCCAAAACAATATATTTCCAAGTCTCACTTTAGAAAATATATAACCCATTTTGTCCAAGAATAATGTATTTCAAGAATATATATATTTTTCTCAAAAATCATATATCTTCCAAATATTCGAAGAAAATATATTTTTACTTCCCAAAAATAATATATTTTCTCCTTGTGTCAAAGTATGATATAACTTGTAATAATAATAAAAATCATACTTTCATTCTTTTTGTATCCAAAATAATATTTATCAAAAATATATTTATGACATTATTTTCCGGAATATTTTGTAAGTTACGTTCTTGTGTTCGGTTCCACCATATTAAGCGTGTAACTTATATATTTATTCCTTGTGATTTTTGGTATTATTCTGGATTGTAAATCTCTTGCTATTTGTTAAGTTATATTATTTTACCCCTAAAATAATATAGTTAATACACAAAGTATACAAATACTCACACACATCATGTCTTTAATGTAAATATATATTCTAAATATATATTTATCCATTCTTATTTATAAAAACCAACCTCCAATACTTGTATTTTTGTAACAAAAATTATGGAAAAGTTTATGTAGAAAACCCATCGTTAAAATACACTTATAAATACTTGTTTGAAAACATTTTTCTAAGTGTTTATATTTTTAGAAAATTTTGCCATAGTTTCCCCTAAAAATGGAGGTGTCCATGCTATCAAAGCATATCATTTTCTTTTTAAAATCATCACAACAATCAACAATCTAACTAACACTTACCAAGTGCCAAAGTAATGCTACTTACATAACAACATGAACTTGAACTTTCATAAAAGCTTGTAGTAACTTGGTAGTGTGTTTAGTAGGTTTAGTTACCCCTTAAAATGCATTTTCTTTAAAAACTTTATTTTTAAAGAAGTTGGGTGTTTACAACTTCCAAGCACATTTTCTAAAAAAGCTTCTTTGTGTAACCTTCTTGTTACACAAGTGTTTCTACACTTGTTTATCTATTAAAAATAGTGTTTGTTTATGTAAGGACCAAGATCTACTAAAACTCATATTTCAAGCTTGGTTCTTTTGGAAAACCATTCGTAATTTTTTATCTATATGATTATTAACCCACTTTGATTATTATTTTTCAAGAAGACAATATATTCTTTCAAGTTCATGTCTTTCATGAGGATGCTTTATAAATCTCTAACATTTTCATCCTCTCATCTTGCTAGATTATGTTTTTAATCATGATCTAGCAAGATCATATAATGATTTACATCAATTACACAAACCAACAATCATCAAGCATCATAACATCACTAAACAACATGATTTCATTAAGATTTCTTATAGTTTTATGCTTATGCTCATGTTTCATCTTCAAGTTTCTTAGTGTTCTTCATGATATTCATCTTGTATCATCTATTAACCCCTTGAAATAGATGTAAAATGAAGAGTAGAAGATCTTACTACTAGCTCAAGGCTAGTGATGATTCAAGTGAAGATAACAAGTGGATAAAAGCAAACGGTGAAGGTCCTTCAACTTCCGAAAGCTCCAAGCTTCCTAACTTAGCTCCTTACACCTTTGTAGCACCTTAGAATGGATGAATGGGAGCTTGAAAGTGATGGTGGTGGTGTGGTGTTCATGGTCGTAGGTAAGCAAGAGGGAGAGAGAGGATTTGTGTTGGTGAAATGTGATGAAGATGATGATGGGGTCTTGATCTTATAACCATGTTAAGGTATTAACCAATGTTCCAAAGGGGGGGGGGGGGTATTGGTTGGAGTTTAATGGTAAGTTAGATAATTTAGTTGGAAGTTAAGTGTAAAGTTTAGTGTTTAAGCATATCTTGTGCTATACAGTGTGTTAGGGTGTTCGGGGATCATAACTAACTCAGAAATATTAAAACAATGCTTCTAGAAAAATTTTGGTGTTTCGGGCAATGTCCGGTTGTTCGGTTAGATACCGGTTCGTTAAAGTGTCAAACTATACCGTTTAGTGTTCTTTATGTACCCTTTTGTGACACTTTTATTCCCGACACTTAGGAAAGTATTCAGGACCATTTAGTCATATTTTTACATGTTACCAACTCGTTAAAATGCTGAATTTTGCTGAAATATGCAGAATTCTGCACTTTATGTGGGTTTTAGGCACTTTCCGGCACGTTATCTATCACTTAGAAAAGCAGTTTTGTGGTCCTTACTTTCCTACACACTATACTAGTGTAGAACGTGGTTTCTGGCTCATACTGGGTCTCAAAACAACGTCTGTCTATGTACTGAACCCCGTCACCATATTCCTGATTTATCCGCTAACTGTGCTAACTGGGCTTTGTTCATCGTTTATGTCACTAAAGTTTGTATGTAAAAATGATGTGACAGTATCAAATGTGATGCACATGTAAGTATAATGCGGTAATCAGAAAACAATTCAAGTCATAAATTATGAATCGGCATAGTCACTAAGCACTAATCAACATTTAATAATTGTACGGATGCATGCTAATTTGACAGTTGTCACAAATTTTTTCCCGTGTCAAGGAGCTGCCTAACAGTCGCTCATTAGTCCTGAAAAATTACAGTTTTGCACTGAGCCGGAGATTACAGTCTTATCATCGTTTTAGTTTTTTTCCTAGCAAAATTATAGTAGTGTTTTTTTAATTGATTGGGAATTATCCGGCCATTGCCCTGCAATGCGGGCGGGGCAACTACTAGTTTCATATAAATGGGAATCACTATTCAATCCATATATGTGTTCATTGTTTTTGGGAATCGAATCAACTGCAAAAACTATTGAAAATTATAAGATTTGAAATGGTATAGTGTGCATCTAAATACTGATGGATCCAGAATTTTTTTTCTGGGATGCGGATGAGGTGTTCAACTATATTTTCAAAAGGTGCGATCGGATTTTTTACCTAAAAAATACACTATTTTTTTTAAAAGTGTATGCCCACACATTAATCAATCAACATGAGTCCACCCCTACATCAAAAGCAATTAAATTTACAACCAAATCTCCGTAGTCGCTTAAAACAATCAATATGTAAATAGTGCACATCTTGTTACTTTTCATTTTTCACTGTTATTTATATGTTAGGGTGAAGGGACACTATTAGGGTGTTTGAGTTATTCTCTAGCCAATAATATCATGCCATGTCAAGTCCTCATTTTACTCCCTATTTTGCACTCAATAACTGGCAATGGTCAAACACATGGAGAATGGTAAAGAATTAAAAAAAACGTGATTGGTTAAAAGGGGTTGGGACCCACCATTAAACCCCCTCTCTCCTCCTTCCCTCCTCTTCCCGCATCGGTGAGTATACACCGATTAACCCCTTCCCCGCTCACCGAATTGGAGCCGGCAACCGATCACCGATCGATGAAGACCAATCCCCGAAAGGTTCACCGTGAATCCGTGATGATACCGACCACCCTTATGCTTTATTCTAAACAAGTTTGATATTAGGCTTTGCAACTTGTAAACAGTGGACATCTTGTTTTTTTTTATAATTAAAAGATATGATTAGATTAACTTTATAATTATTCTTATTATATTATATATATTCTATTAACTTTAAACCCCCAGAAACAAGTCACGATTATGAGTATACAGAATACCTTTTTTACAAAAATAGTAGAAAACATGAAACGCCTCAAGTTTTTTCGCCGATTCAGTTCCAAATTCTTTGCTATTTGACATTAAATTAGAAAACGTTAGCAACCAATAGTTGGATGTTTGTGTCAAAAACATGTTGTCTATCAACTATTGTCTAAAAAAACGCTCACCTTCATGATTAATTGCAACTGCCCCTGTGGCCGCAACTCCAAATATTGCGAGAGCTTTTAATAAATCGGTTTTTGGCTAGTAAGTAGCTTCATATTCTAGTGAGCTTGTTTCATCCACTGAACATAAAGGATCACAAGTTCGTGAGCTTCATATCACAAGTCGATTTACAATTTAAATCACAAGATTCGTTTACAAATCACAAATTTCTAATCAGTAATCGAAAAGATAAACACAAAAAATTCAGAATAACTAAATAATAATTACAATAATTCGATTAAAATAAAAAAAGGGAGAATGAAGGAACTAACACTCCTTGATTGCATTGTGAACACCAGTTATCTCAACGATTGGTGGTAAAGCATATTTAGAAACCCTAACTTAGAAACATTGAGGAAAAATTCAGAATAACTAAATAATAATTACAATAATTCGATTAAAATAAAAAAAGGAGAATGAAGGAACTAACACTCCTTGATTGCATTGTGAACACCAGTTATCTCAACGATTGGTGGTAAAGCATATTTAGAAACCCTAACTTAGAAACACAGAGGAAAAATTGAGCCCATAACAAACAATAACGATTGCGTATCTAATATACAAAATCACATTACCTTAAGACCGTCTTTGGAACCAACAAAAAGGCACGCCCGAGGTTTGGCGTAAATTAAATCGACCCACCATCACCGCCTAGTGTTCATCGTCGCCCAGAATCCATTAGTCGTCTGTGTAAACCAACGATTGGAATAAGTGTCTCATCTGGTAAAACTGAACGACACCCTTTGCTTAATAGCCGGACGATTCATTTACAGGGCTGTAATGAATTTGCATTGGTGAAATCCCTAGGATAACCCTGAAGTGTCTTAAAATTTTGATGAAACCCCATCTAAAATGGCTTGTATACTATTGTACATCATGCTTCAAAATTTATACTTGTGGTAAAATTACAATTGTGTACATCACTTCTCCTTTTTATAGTATTATAGATAGTCACTTGTTTTTCATATATAAATAATCAAATCAACTTTTTATCAAAATATAGTATTTTCTTTTCGAGTTAATTTTCATTTAGTTCATGTGGTTTGAACGATTTTGTTAGTTTAGCCTAAAGGTTCCATTTTTCATTTGTGGGTCTAAAAAGGTCTCATCGTTGCCATTTTAATCCACTGGGTTAACTTCATCCATTATTTCTGTTAACGAGAATGACAATTCAGTCATTTTATATGTAATTCTTTTAACTAGAAAGACAATTCGACCATATAAAATGACCGAATTGCCCTTCTCGTTATGGATGAAGTTAACTCAGTGGACTAAAATGACAATGTTGAAACCTTGTTAGACCCACAGACAAAAAATAAAACCTTTAGATTAAACTGACAAAATAAACTAAACCACACATAGGAGACTAAAATATCATTTAAGTCTTTGTTTTCGAAATTGAAAAGGCAAGACAGAAAATAATAAAGTGGACCCACAGACATCAATATTTGAGCCACGTAGAACATAGTGGACCCACCTAATGCCGACGAGGGTCGGAGTATGTTGGACCATTTCAACTTAAATTCGTTCATAAGACTTCTTTTTATGCTTAAAAAGTTTCAACACATGAATAAATAAACAGATCAATCAATGTTTAGTGAAGTAAAATTGTTAGAACAATTAATTAATTAATTAATGATAATATTGTAAAAACTGGAAATTATTAATTGAGTGAGAGAGAGAGAGATGACGGAGAAAGAGGGTTTGTAAATGTAATTGTTGCCTGAACCCTCTTTCTCATCTCCGTTTTGGCGATCTTGACAACTGCATTCTTTGATCTTATCGTTTGCTGCAAATGACATTTTCGATATTCTTGATGAACTCTTGTTCTTATCGGGTTGGTATCTTTTTTTTATTTTACTTTCTTTATTAATCATTACTGTATTTGGGTTTTCTTTCTTTCTGTTGATTCATGTGTGGGTAAAGCATATTCTTTTCCTGCGTTTCTTTCAGAGTTGTGGGGTTTTAATTATTTATGTTATCAGCTGTTTGGTTGTGTATGCCCCTCAACTGTTTGATTAAATGCTTCTGCCTAATCCAAGTCAAAACAACATGTTTATTGTTTGTTAACTTCAATTTAAGGTATTGTATCTGTGCAGGATTTGTGTGGCATGCTAATGAGTTAGGGGTTGGTGAAATAAGTAATCAATATAAAGTATGGCTGGTGGAAGGATACGAGCTAGGCTAAAAAGAAGCAGTCTGTACACGTTTGGATGCATACGCCCGCCTCGGGAATCTATAGACGAGCCTCATCAGTTTCAAGGTCCGGGGTTTTCAAGACATGTTTGTTGTAATCAACCCGGGTTCCATAGGAAAAAGCCTCTCAAATATTGTACTAATTACATATCCACGACAAAGTACAATGTCATCACATTCTTGCCGAAAGCCCTGTTTGAGCAATTCAGGCGTGTTGCTAATTTGTATTTCCTGCTGGCTGCCGCTTTATCTCTCACGCCCGTTTCACCTTTCTCGCCTTACAGCATGATTGCACCTCTAATCTTTGTAGTTGGGCTTAGTATGGCGAAAGAAGCTGTGGAAAATTGGCACCGGTTTATGCAGGACATGAAGGTAAATATGAGAAAAGTTTTAGTTCATAGCGGAGATGGTGTGTTTGTTCGAAAACCGTGGATGAAACTCGAGGTTGGAGATGTGGTAAAAGTGGAGAAAGATGAGTTTTTTCCTGCGGATTTACTCTTCTTATCCTCTAGTTATGAAGATGGAATTTGTTATGTGGAAACTATGAATTTAGACGGTGAGACAAATTTAAAAGTTAAAAGATCACTAGAGGTAACCTTACCTTTGGATGACGATGCATCTTTTAAAGATTTCAAAGCAACCATCAAATGTGAGGACCCGAACCCTAATTTGTACACATTTGTGGGGAATTTTGAATATGATCGGCAGACGTATCCCCTTGATCCTAGTCAGATTCTTCTGAGAGATTCCAAGCTTCGTAACACTGGTCACGTATACGGTGTGGTGATATTTTCTGGTCATGACAGCAAGGTTATGCAAAATGCTACTAAACCGCCTTCAAAAAGGAGCACAATCGAGAAACAAATGGATAAAATCATTTACGTACTTTTCACTCTTCTTATGTTGATTTCATTAATCAGCTCAATAGGGTTTGCTGTCAAGACCAAATATCAAATGCCCAATTGGTGGTACATCCCTCCCGATGATCAGGGTTTGTATGATCCGAACAAACCTTCATTGTCGGGCTTTAGTCATTTGATTACTGCCCTGATTCTTTACGGGTATTTGATACCGATTTCACTCTATGTTTCTATTGAGCTTGTTAAGGTTTTACAAGCATTGTTTATAAACCAGGATATACACATGTATGACGAAGAAACATGCACTCCTGCTCAAGCCCGAACGTCAAATTTGAACGAGGAGTTAGGTATGGTGGACACAATTCTTTCTGACAAAACAGGGACATTAACGTGTAACCAAATGGATTTTTTAAAGTGTTCGGTAGCTGGAACCCCGTATGGGACCCGTTCTAGTGAAGTTGAACTTGCTGCTGCCAGCCAGATGGCTATAGACCTTGACGAATCTTCAAGAATCGGTGCACGAAGTGGGCCCGAAATCGAATTGGAAGTTGTACCTAAAGGTGTAAGTTCTGAAAACCGAATCAAGGGGTTTAGTTTTGAAGATAATCGGCTCATGAATGGAAATTGGGTTCAAGAACCCAACAAAGATGTTATCTTGTTGTTTTTCCGGATTCTTGCTCTTTGTCACACTGCAATTCCGGAGCTAAATGAGGAAACAGGAATGTATAACTATGAAGCGGAGTCACCAGATGAAGGAGCTTTTCTTGTCGCAGCAAGAGAATTTGGGTTTGAGTATTGCAAAAGAACTCAATCAAGTATCTTTGTTCGTGAAAGACACATCCCATCTCAAGAGCCCATTGAGAGGTAGGTACCGTGTATATGATTTTGATTGATCTTTTGTTTTGTCATGTCATCATATTCTTTCTTACACAGGGAGTTCAAACTTCTGAATATTTTGGATTTCACAAGCAAACGAAAGAGGATGTCAGTTATTGTTCAGGATGAAACCGGACAGATATTGTTACTGTGCAAAGGCGCAGACAGGTCAGACCACCCTTAAAATCTGGTTGGAAACACTCTTTGTCCAAAAAGTTCAAATTTTTCGTTAATGCTTGGTTACATAAATCATCTTTTAATAATAGCTTCACTATACAGCATCATCTTTGATCGTTTATCCAAAAACGGAAGATTATATGAGGAAGCCACCAAAAAGCATTTAAATGAATATGCAGAAGCTGGATTACGTACACTAGTGTTTGCTTACAGAAAGCTTGACATTTCTGAATATTCCTCTTGGAACGGTGAATTTTCAAAAGCCAAAACTTCCATCGGTGGTGAACGAGACACAATGCTTGAACAGTTATCTGACATAATGGAAAAAGACCTAATTCTTGTTGGCGCAACCGCCGTGGAGGATAAACTTCAGCAAGGGGTATTGATTATCAAGGTTTATTATATTTTTACCTTTTTCCCTTTTTAATTAATGTTTTTTTTATAGGTACCTCAATGTATTGATAAACTGGCACAAGCTGGTTTAAAATTATGGGTTCTTACTGGCGATAAGATGGAAACCGCAATCAACATAGGGTATGATCTGTGTTCTAATTGGGTTTGTAAAAGGAAATCTGAACCCTTTTTTCGTTTGTGCAGATTTGCTTGCAGTTTACTTCGGCAGGGGATGAAGCATATACGTATAACAACAAATGTGGACCACACTTCTAATATGGTAATTGTTCTTATCGGGTCATGCATATTTTAGAAAATGATTGATCTTCATTAAACTCTAATCATCAGGTTATAAAGGAGAATATTTTGATGCAAATTACCAACGCATCTCGAATGATTAATCTTGAAAAAGATCCACATGCTGCATTTGCATTGATTATTGATGGGAAGGCACTAACTTACGCATTGGAGGATGATTTGAAGCATCAGTTTTTGGATTTAGCCATTGAGTGTGCATCCGTCATATGTTGTCGTGTTTCTCCTAAGCAAAAGGCGTTGGTAATGATATCTTTTTGTTGATATAGGTGCATGCATAAAAATGAATTAATTAAACATGTAAATGTTATTTTAATTAGGTTACAAGATTAGTGAAAGAAGGAACTGGGAAAACTACATTAGCGATTGGAGATGGTGCAAATGATGTTGGAATGATTCAAGAAGCTGATATTGGTGTCGGTATTAGTGGTGTTGAAGGAATGCAGGTTTGTATAATCTCTTTTGAACGGGTTGATTTGGGTTATGCTAGGCATCCCAAATGGGTAAATTAAAAAGTTGGCTGCGAAAAATACAAAGCATTTTTTAATCATATCTATATCTATAATTAACACAAACTATTAACACAAAATTAAAAAAGAACTGGACAAAAGGTGTTAAAACTAAATCACTTCATTCAAAAACTTACGTGATAATATATCTATATGATAAGAACCAATTGGTTGATAGATAATCCGTAAAGGAAATTACATAAGAAAATAATACTCCACTAACCCACTAACACTCTTAATTAACTAACCACTAAACATGAAATAAGGAAACTAATAGAATTGCATGGGAACATGTCATTGAGATCTTGGGCACATATCACTATATATAATCCTATGCAGTTAATCTCGGCGATATCTCGGCGATATCTCGGTGATATCTCGGCGATATCTCGGTTATCGGCCCCTCACCAAAATATCGGTTTCCGATATCGGTCAACGATAATATCGGTGGTCAACGCCGAAATATCGCCGATATCTTGCAAAAACCGTATCGGTTGTATCGCCGATATATCGCGCTGGCCATTTTTTTACAAAAAAAAAAGCTGCACTCCACAGCAAAAAACGACCTCACGCGGACCCCTGGGGTTTCGGAGCTGCATTCGTGTCCGCATGATGCGCGGGCACGCACGAGTTCAACCAAATTCCAGCTCAGAAACCCATTTTCCTGCGCGCGGGTAGGACTTGTGGTAAAACATGTCATAAAGCTACAATGGAGTAGTAAATGCTTTACCTTATAAACACCCACTCACTTTGTTCCCACACCAATGTGGGACAAAGTATTTACCACCTTTTGAGACTTTCATTCCCACACCTAGACTTTCTACCACCTCTTGTATATATATAAATATATATATTTATGCATGATATTAGACTTCTAGTATATATATAGGCTCTAGATATGAATATAAATATAAATATAAATATATATATTTATGCATGATATTAGAAATTACCGATATCTCACCGATATCTCACCGCGATAAACGATATCTCATATATCGGTCCTTGACCGATAACCGATATTTTTCCGTATTAACTGCATAGATATAATGGGAAAAGGTGTTTCTGGTCAACCTGGCCCGTATAAAATATAATTGTCTTTTGACTCGAACTCAATGTTTCAACCTCTAAATTTAGTGCATTAAATGTCCCTTACAGGCTGTGATGGCTAGTGATTTTGCTATAGCGCAGTTTCGGTTTCTTGAAAGACTACTTGTTGTACATGGTCATTGGTGCTATAAGAGAATTGTTCAAATGGTACGTACATACCAATCTATCTATCTATCTCGGTGGCATAAGTTTAACTATTTTCTCTTAAATGGGTGGCTGATTTATCTCAAATGGGCCAGCCATATAAAAAATAGCAAACAAAGGTTGAAAGGCTCCAAAAGTTTATATATATACAGTCTCTCTTTTATGACAATTGCAGTTATTTATCAAACTTTTAAGAAATGGAGAAAATTATGTATTACCAAATTTATGTTACCCAACTTGCTTGTTGCAACACAGATTTGTTATTTCTTCTACAAGAACATTGCTTTCGGGCTAACACTTTTCTACTTTGAGGCATTTACGGGATTTTCTGGTCAATCAGTTTATGATGATTGGTATATGTTATTATTCAACGTTGTTCTTACATCGTTGCCCGTAATTTCACTTGGAGTTTTCGAACAAGATGTTTCTTCCGAGATCTGCTTACAGGTTAGTCATTATCATGTTCAATTGTCTAATTTGTCAAAAGGATAGCTTAAAACTTATTATTGATTTTATGAACAATTACGAGTGCAGTTTCCAGCATTATACCAGCAAGGACCAAGAAACCTGTTTTTTGACTGGTACCGAATCTTTGGGTGGATGGGGAACGGTCTCTACTGCTCCCTAATCGTCTTCTTCCTCAACATCATAATCTTTTATGACCAAGCATTCCGCTCAAATGGTCAAACCGCAGACATGGCGGTGGTGGGGACCGTCATGTTCACATGTGTCATCTACTCCGTCAACTGCCAGATCGCTCTCACCATGAGCCACTTCACATGGATCCAACATTTTCTAATCGGCTCCAGCATCATCACATGGTACATTTTTCTCGTATTATACGGTATGCTTTCACCCAGTCTCTCAGGAAACGTCTACCAAATCTTTCTAGAAGCTCTTTCTCCTGCACCCATTTACTGGCTTAGCACATTGCTAGTCACGGTTGCTTGCAATCTGCCTTATTTGGCTCATATATCCTTCCAAAGATCATTTAATCCAATGGATCACCATGTGATTCAAGAAATTAAATATTACAAAAAAGACGTTGAGGATCGACATATGTGGCGAAGAGAAAAATCGAAAGCAAGACAAGATACCAAGATTGGTTTTTCAGCAAGAGTCGACGCAAAGATCAGACATCATTTGAAGTTTAAGTTGCAAAAGAAATCATCTCCTCGGGCTGTATCCGAACCCACCCCTAGTTAAGTTGTATAATACCTTCTGTCTTGAATTGAACCCGTATTGGATATAGTGACAAACGGAAAGTATGTTAATGGTAGGTTGTTTGTAAGTAGTAGAATTGTAAGAAGGGGTTTGCTTGACTGTTGGAAAGCTGATATAGATAGTTTGGTATATGCATGACCTCCCTCCCTCCCTCCCCCTCTCTCTCTCTCTCTCTCTCTCTCTCTCTATATATATATATATATATATATATATAGGGGCATGATTTAGGGAAAACGCCTATAAGTGTGAAAACGGTGAGAACGCCCCTCATCCGTTGGATCAAAACAATCTATGGATTAGATTGGCGCGATGGCGTTTTCGTAAATAACATCAACTTTATTACGTGTACGCGCTTCATTAAGGCTAAAAGGGTTTTTTTACTGCTCTAATCCAAAACGCTAAACTCATGAGTAAAACACCATTAAAATTCCCGCCTTCAACTACAAGCCATACACATCAGTCCCTTCTAGATAAAACGCCATCTTTATCTAAAACGTCATTCATACAAAACGGCAAACTTAATGATGAAACGCGTTGCAGCTTTAACAGATAAACGTGAACAAACAGTAACTAAAACTTTATTACTAACATTTATTATAAAAAAATTTCCGCCTAAACTACGCGCCAAACACCTCATTATATAGATGACGTTATCATCCCTTCCATTGATCATACTAAAAAACGCCATCTTTAACCAAAACGACATCCCTACTAAAACGTCAAATTTCAAAAAAAAAAAAAAAAACAAAAAAACAAAAAACAAACTCTGAAAGAGGTCAAATGACAAACATGGTTTCATGGAGATTCAATTCGTAATCCTCTTTGACAACAGAAGAAGAGTGTTTGTGAAAACACAGAGGGGGATCCTAGCACTTGGCGTTCCTCTTGGTAACCTACGTGAGAAAACACAGATGGTTATACGAAGATCAATCAGAAAATTTGGATCAAACAATGCAAATCCAAATGTGGACCTAGTCATCTAATCATGGTGTTTTGATGAAGACCCTAACATAGTGACTGTTGTATGTGACAACAGGGAGCAGGAAGACTACACGGTTGAAAACATCATGACCAACAGAGTATTGGGTTCCTACAGGAGTTAAACAACGCAACATGTTTGTACACAACCATGACCCTAAAATTGACGTTGTTGCATGACATGTTCATATGCAGGTTTCAAAATCTTCAAGAATAAGAGACCGATGAAAGTGAAGATTTGGATGAAAAATTGGATGAAGAATCCGAAGAAGAAGACGAGGGGAGTGATTGATACTTCTCAGACGAAATCCCTTCTGACGAGGAGTTTTAATTTTTTTTTTGTCATTTTCTGTGGTTTGTTATGTACTTTTCCGCTAATAAAATACTTTATTTCTCTAATTAGTTATAAAACGCCAAAATGACACAAACGCCAAACACCAAAACTATAATAATTTCCTTTAATCACATATTATTAAAAAAAACTCCAAAAATTAATGAATTGTATAAAACAGGGTGCAAGAGAATAGAACAAAGGATTGATGAATATGTAGATTAACTTAAACACCATAAATTGCTTTCATTTTATAATTTTCATGTTGACCAATGTATTTGGCTTAGACTATTGTATCTACTTGTTTCTAAATGCCATGAATATTATTTACAATGTGCATGTCTGATATATGTTTCAAAACGCCATAACATTATTTTCCCTTACAAAAGTTAATTAGTTGTATTTTGCTATCTTTATCTAAAACACCATTCATACAAAACGCCAAACTTAATGATGGGACGCCTTACAAATTTAACAGATAAAGCTGAACAAACAGTAACTACAAACAGTAACTGAAACGGCGGAAACTTTATTACTAACATTTATTATAATAAATTCCCGCCTAAACTATACGCCAAAAACATCTTATATAAACAACGTCTCAGGACCTTCCATTTATCACACAAAAAACAAACGCCATATTTTACTAAATACCATTCAATTTAAAACGCCAGAAAGTTCAACAACCACACATGGCAAACGTCGTTTTCTTGGAGATTCAATTTTGTTCTCAATAAAGTTTCACTCAATGTGTTGGACAAAATTCTTAAGTGAGAATTTTGTCCATCTCATTGAGCAAAATCTTATTAAGTTTATCCTCACCTATTTTATTTACTGAAAATTGTTCTTTTTCTTTGGCGTTTATGTGTGTGTGCGATCTTCTATGCTTTGTTATGTACCTTCCAAATTACATGTTATGCACAAAAAGTGAAAAAACAATAAAAATTATACGGTTTGAAAAGTTGGATCGCACAATCCTTTCCTTTTGATTCAGGTCCAACGCATCAACCTTCTTGTCCTTATATACCCAGATCTCGTACACATGTAATACTTAATATGTGTTTCGCCTTTTGCGTTTATCTTTTCTGTCCCTTTCCTGACAGAAAAACCACAAGCCATTGCATACCTAACATACAATGAATAACAATCATCGAGGTTTGGGAATATCATGTCCATTTTGGGCTTTATCTCTTCACTAACATCGGGAATGATCAATGGAAAACCAGTTTTCGGGCAAAACCTTTCATTCGAAGAAACACCCTCGTCTGAGAAAACACAGTGAGAACGAATTAAGAAAAACACCATTAAAATAGAAAATGTCTCCTTTAACATAGAAAATGTCTCATTAAAACATTATTGATGAAAACACCATTAATTGAATAATAAACAAAAACTAATAAACAATATGAATAACTGATGTTACTTTCTTAATAAAATTGAAAACGACATAATGAACACGCCATTAGTTGAATAATAAACAATATGAAAAACTGTTGTTACTGTCTTCCTAAAACGTGTTAATGAAAACTCCATAATTAACAAAACTAATGTTTACAAATTAACAAATTAACGCTATTAGTTGAATAATTAACAAATAGTAAGATATGATGTTTACAAATTATACGTAGGCCCGTAAATGAACCGAACGTTCATGAACTTGTTCGGCGGGAAGTTCGTTTATAAACAAACACATAAGGCATAAACAACAAATTAACACGTATGCACATAAGTTCTTTATAGTTCTCATACATGGTTAAAATTCTTTTTATTTTAATTTATTGGCTTTGCGAATTTTGGGATTTAATCTCAAAACTCTTTGGTTGAGGTCTCGTGTTTTCTAAGAAAACACCTAGTTCACTAACAACCATTGGCTCTGATACCAAGTTCTGTCACACCCCAAAAACGTCACAACGGAAATACAAACGTGGCGGTGACGGAGGTTGGTACCCATAAATGTCTTAGTGGTTGATGCAATATTTATTTTGGACATTTTAGCCTATTTAAAACATAAAGTTTAAAGTTTCAAACGTACACCACAACCACAATATAGTTGTTTACCCCTTATGGGTCTTAGCACACACGGTCCCAAAAGTAGTTTTAAAAAGTGTCCAAACATTATTTATTTATTTATTTAACAATCGCATCAAACAACCACATGACAACACTAGTGTCACACCCCGACCGCGTAAAACAACAAACCTTGGCGGGAACGTCGGGGAGTCTTGTCACATGATTATTGTTTCACAACACATGGTACATAAAGTTTTGTATTATTAAGTTAATTGTTTACATTGTCTTGGAAATAAAACAACCAAAGTACAATAATTGTCTTGCAAATTTTAAAGTCACTAAGGCCCAAGTCTGCCCTATGTGAAGCATGCTCATAGTCAAATATTCGCTCCTGAAACATATGTGAAAATAAAACGTCAGCATAAAAATGTCTGTGAGTAACACATGTTTTATGATGAAGATTCATGGCTTGAATATATTTAAAAGAAATGTTTAACTATCACAAAAGTAGCCATGAAACCTTATAAAAAGTTTTATTTTATGACATCATATGAAAAGCAAATGATTTAAAAGAAATGATGCATGGTTAAGTAAATAACCAATGAAAATGTCATGTATAAAATATGTCATGTCTTGTCTTTGTTTGAAGTAGTTCAGATAACACTACGATATGTAATATAATAAAAGCACTTATATATAGGAAGTACCAGGGGCGTATACACCATGCTTTTATCATATTACACACGCCTCGTTATCTAAGTCACTTACTAAAAAGTAATGTCTTGTATAAACCAATGTCATGTATAAAAACAATGCCTTGTGTAAACCAAGTGTCATGTGTAAACCAAATGTCTTGTGTAAACCAAATGTTATGTATAAACCAAATTTCTTGTATAAACCAAATGTCATGTATAAACCAAATGTCTTTTGTAAACCAAATGTCATGTATAAACCAAATGTCTTGTATGGTAAACAAAAGGTCTTTGCTTAAACCATAGGAAAGAATGTCTTGTATAACCAAAATGTCTTGTATAAAACAACGTTTTTGAATGAACAAAGGTCTTGTTTAATCAAAGGTTTTGTTTTATAAACCAATTGCTTTTATTGTGTAAACATTTATATGGATTGTTGGCGAATACATTCAAGCCTTGTCGACTGTCGGATAAACCCTTATAAGGACAAAGGTTTATCAAATGTTCATCGGATTCTCTCATTCCCTGAGGTCACTTCCAAACAAACGTATGAAGCGAGAACGAGATTGTCAATCCTATGGTACCATTACATACTATTCCAACAAAAAATATCATATTTGTAAAAACAAAATTTAAGCCCTTTTTTAACTGTTTTTTTTTTTTTTTTTGTATTTTTAGTTTTTTATTTTTTTATTAAAATTACTTCTACAAGTATTTATAAGGAAAAGCGTCGAAAAAAATTTTTAAAAAATGATTTTTAACATGTTAAGTTAAATCTTTAAGAGTGTTTCTCGGTTCCCCACTTTTTTAGTGTTTCTCAATGAATCTCACAATATATATAGGTAGATGATCCTGTAAAAAAGGCCTAAAGTGTGAGAATGGTAAGAAAGAATCTCAGCCATTAGATCTTTTGATCTAATGGTTGAGATCAATAGGGACCAAATTGTAAAATATTTTCATTAATTTGGACTGATTTGAAATATCTAGGGGTAATATAGTCTTTTAAACCCACTAGAAATTAGGTAATGCACATGTAACTTCCCCCCGTCTTTTTTAAATGTCAATAACTTTTTGTACGTAACTTTATATATATATATATAGGTAGATAGGGTAAGGATAGTGTAAAAAGGGCCTAAAGTGTGAGAAGTGTATTATAACACTATATATAATACTATATAACAGCATATAAACACCGTATAACAATATGTAACACCATATAATACCATATAACACTATGTAACACTATATATCATTATATAACAAATATAACACTATACATCTATCATAGACATGCTATCAGACAAACTATAGTGTTATATTTGTTTTTGTTAGTGCATACATCTGTCGACTTCGTCTTGTATCGAGTCTTAGATTGCATTGTATAGATCAGGGCACGTTATACGAGAAAACAGGAAGTGTTAGTGAGTTAGGAAGCTGATTTCGCTCCTATGTGCATGTGGATGTGATTTCGCCCGAAATCACTTATTGGTGATTTCGCTCCTGATGAACTGTGTCATCTCGGGCGAAATCAGAACACTATATATATGTGTTCCATGAGCGAAATCAGTAGATCGATTGTCTTGTATTCCATACCGAACTGCTGCCGGTGTGAAGACTGAGTGTATTCACGTTCTAATCAATATAATCAGTGTTAAAAGTGAAGAATCAGCTGTTTCTAAGTCAATTACTTGTTTTCCGCACCTGTAATTGATCAAAACTCCTCTGAACGACTCATTTAGGTCAGCCAAAACGATCCTACAAGTGGTATCAGAGCCAGTTGGAGGAGTTCTGCAGTTTACAGCCATATTTGATTGAAAATTCTTGCTTCTACACCTTCTTTCATCAGTTCAGGAAGATTTCACGGTCCAAATCAGTTCAAAATTTCACAGATTGTTTAAAATTGGACATAGACAAACCCTAGAAAGTTTCATAGCTAAAATCGGACTAAAAATGGACAAAAATGACCTCCGAGCTGATTTCGCTCGAATGGACTACTTTTGATTTCGCTCGAAATTGTCTAATTTCGCTCCAAACTGTTCGCTGATTTCGCTCCAAGGTACCGGTCCTGAGTGATTCCGCTCCAAAATTCATTTTGATTTCGCTCCAGGGATACAAGATTTGAGGTTTCGCTCTAAAAGTTGTATCTGATTTCGCTCCTGGTTGGCAAATATCTGATTTCGCTCCAGTTTGCACAATTGTGATTTCGCTACTAACAGTCATCAGTGATTTCGCTCCAAGGGTTGTGTGCTATTTCATTCAAAACTGCATTGAAGTAAATTTCGCTCAAAAGTTACTGTTTTGAAAAACCGCGATACGTAATCATGAGTGAAGAGTTCTACAACGCGTTCGCTTCAACTTCGACTGCTCCGGCTTCCATTGCTCAAGCCATGAATTTGGAAAATGAGATGGGTACAACACAAAAGCCCCCAAAACTGATGAGTATCGAAGAATATTATGGGTGGAAAGACAGATTCGAAAACTGGGTCCAGGCAAATCATCTTAGGTCATGGGAGTGTATTCTGAAGAAATATGTTTTGCCACGTACTGAGTTACAAGTTGTGAAAACAATTTCTGAGTTTAGTAATGAAGAACGAGATATGTATAAAGCCGAAAAAATGATGATCAGTCTATTGCAGCAAGCCATCAAAGAAGACATCTTCATTCTACTACAACACGACAAAACTTCAAAGTCAATTTGGGATGCTTTACGTGTTAAGTTTGAGGGTAGTGAAAACATGATTAAGAGCAAGAAGGCGTTGCTCAAGAAAGAATTTGATATGTTCAGTAGTCTACCGGGAGAAGATACAAAGAAGCTGATTGAACGATACTGCCACTTAGTGCGATCTATGTCGATGCTGAGTATTACAAAAGATCGTGAAGAGTGGGTAGACAAGTTAGCTGATGCGTTACCGTAGAAAGAGTGGGGAACCTACTTGATGATTCTGAAAAATACCGGGGTTTATGATGGATTAACGATTTCTCAGTTTATCGAAAAGATTGAAAGTCAGGATTTGGAACAGCAGAAGATCGCAAGGATGAATAGTCCAAGTGGTCAACAGGATGTAAAAATGTATTACAAAGGTAGTGTTCCGGTTCCAGATGCTGAGAAAAGTCCTAAGATCCAAACTGCGTTTAGTGCTGGGGATTCAACGGAAAAGGTTGATCAAGGATCAAACAAAAGCAGCAGTGGATTCTCTTCATTTCCAAGTGTAAATCCGAAAGAGTTAACTACAAGTTTCCATTCTCAGAGCACAAAGACAGGAATGGTTATGTGATCCAGTGCAACATCGCTTTGAATCTTCCAGAGGGTCAAAGTTTTTCTGAAGAAACTGCTAAAGATCACATGGCTCTACTTGGTTCTGTGCTTCTCTCATATGAAGGTCTTGTTGCTGGTCGGATCGGAAATACTGTGCTCACAAAGGAGGATTACGATCAGATAGACGCCGAAGAGATGGAACTGATGGATATCAAATGGTGTCTAGCCAGTGTTCTTAGACGTGCTGAAAAGTTCAAGCTGATTACCGGAAGAAATGACTTCCTTGATGCACATGTTTCTACTTTAGGTTTTGATAAATCTAAACTTACTTGTTTTCGTTGCAGGGAGAAAGGTCATTTCAAGCGAGAGTGCAAGAACAGGGAAGCTAGTGAAGCTCAGAATCCGTTTGGAAAAGACGACTACTACCGGAAAGCCATTTATCAGCAAGTTGGTCAACAACAGCAGCAAGAACCACAGGTGGCTCATGGTAGAAGAATCGAGGATTCAAAAAGAGCGTGTTTGGTAGATTTTAACTGGAACAATTACATATCTTCTGATGGCAAAGCTTGTTTAGTAGATCAAGATGATGAAAAGTTACCAGAAGGATTCAGCTGGGATATGTTTGTTGATGAAAAAGGAGAATTCAAAGCGTTCATTGCTAAGATTGTTAGAGAACCAGATATGTTTGCCACATGGATGAAGTCTATTGGAGAGACTGTGAAGAATGTGGAGGAAGAATCTGTTGTTTCTGATGAAAGCTCAGAAAGTGCTAATGAAAACTCATAGAATCCAGATGAGAGTGTATAAAGTGATGCAAGTTCAGAAAAGGAAGTTGTCTTTGATCAAACACCATCTGTTTCTGGTTCTTCAGATGCTAGTTCTGAAAAATCTGTACAGTTTAATCAGTCACCAACTGATGATAGCAGTGATGATGAGGAAGAAAAACATATTAACATTGCTAAATCTCATCTGTCTCCTGAAAGTTTTCATTTTTATTTTGCAGATCGTGTGGAGAAGCTGAAAAAGAAACAAGCTGCAAAAGAACAAGAGAAAGTGAAAACTGAAAGTGATGTTGAAAAGGCTAAGATTGTTCAAAGTGAAGAAGTAAAAGTTGCTGTTGAAAAGACTGAGCAAGTGATTGAAGAAGAAAAGGTGATCGAAGTTGAGAAAGTGATTGGAGTCGAGAAGATAATAGAAGTTGAAAAGATTATCGAAATAGTCAAGACATGTTCAAAGTGTCTTGAACCGTGCAAAGAATGTGCAACCAAAGACGAAAAGCTGGCTGAATATGAAAAGAAGAAGGAGCAGTTATTGTTTAATCTCAATTATGTGAAAGAATCTTATGACGTTTTAAACAGAACAGTGACTGGTCTTCAAAAGACAAATTCAGAGAGAGAACAAGCACTAACGATGATGAATGCTGTTATGATGAGAAAGCAGAAATCTATAAACTTCTACATCGAAGAAAGTGCTAAGTGGAAGCAAGAGTTGGAAACCGAAAGGATCGAGAATGAGAGAATCAGAAGATTATTGCAAAGTTATTCTAGTTCTGATTATCTTATTGATAGAATTTATCCGACTGTTGCAGGTATGGAAGTTTTCCAAGATGAGAAGACAAAGAAAAAGGATACTGGTAAGAAACCGACTATTAGCTATAACAAGTGTCCGCCTCCGATCTGGGAAGGGTATTCTCCTAGAAAACCAAACGAGGAGCAACTTGAAAATGCAGTCAATATAAAGCTAAAAACTGACACAACTGATGAATTACCAGAAAACATTGACGTCACTTACACATCTTCTGACACTGATCATGAGTCTGAATTAATCAAAAAGGCGGTCGATCAGGTGTTGGATACTGATGAGGAGTCTGAGTCAAAGTCTGAATCTGGAGGGTCAAGTCCGTCGGTCAATGATTCAAAGTCGTCGGTTAAACGGTCTTACAGTAAAGAATTTTTGTTATCAAAAGCAAATTTGAATGATGAAACATTCGAAGTCGTTTATACTTTGAATGATTCTGACAAATTATATTTCAACAAAGAGTTTCCTATAATGAGTGTTAAAATGGAATTGATTAACAAGACTTTCAAACTAATAGAAATTAATATTCCAGAATTGAAAGTTTTGAAAAATCTTGAAAAACCTCAAAAATACACTTCAAGAGTGCAACAACGTTTAAACAAGAAAAAGGGTTACAATTCTGGTCCTGGTTTTCAAAAGAGACCAAACCAGAATCGTAGCTACAAAAAGAAAGGTCTTGGTTTTATTCCATCAGAAAATTATAAAAATGAGAAATATTCTAAAACAAAAACAGAATTTGTTTCAGGTGGAAGTTCAGAAGATGAACAGAAGAAACCGTTCTGGAAACAATCGAACCAGGAGTTTCTTGCTGAGAAGAGAAGGAATGGAACTGGAGTGTTTCATCCAAGAGAGACTCGCACCTGTTTCAAGTGTCATGAAGCTGGACACATTGCACGGAACTGTCCAAAAAATGCCAAAACAAAACAGGGAGTTTCTGAGAAATTAAAAGAAAAAGTTGTTGATGTTGAACCACCAACTGAAAAATTCAAATTTTTTGAAAACTCAGTTCATGAGGTTGGTGAGTGTTCTAAAAGGAATCTTTACAAAAAGAAAGGAAAAGACAACCAAGTGTGGGTTGTGAAAAAGATTAGTGAGAATGTCGGCGATGAATCTGGTTCCACAAAGCCAGAAGAGCCACAAGTTGAAGTGAAAATTTCAGTGAATGATGATGAGTTTCCATCACTGAAATTTGAAGAGATCAAACAAAAGGTTGGTAAGGTTGAGATCTCGGATCAGTTTTATACCGAGAAAAATGAGTTTGATGTCGAGAAAACATTCAATGGGAATGTTAAGAAAATTTTTGGGAAAATGCTTAATGGGAAAGCAAAGGGGGTTAAAGATTTTTATGCAACTAAAAAGGCAACTTATAACCCTACTGCGCAAGAATTGAAAACCAACAAGTCTGAGAAGACTTGGATGGAAGTTTGTTTTCCTTGAAGTCTTAGGACTATGCCGGAGATCCCAAGTTTTTAATTGTGGATCAGGAATCGGCATCATTCTAGTTTTTGAATAGATTGTTTGAAAGATTTTGAATGAGTTTAGATTTTACAGGTTTAAGGACTACGCCGGAGCTTCCAGGTTGGTAAGTGCGAAGCAGGAATCGGCATCTTCAAGTTGGTATAATGGTTAATGTAGATGGTTATTCCTACATGTGACTAGATATTTTGGATATAACTACAAGTGATACTTACAAGTGATTAAAACAAACTCATTTTCCGGAAAAATCATTTTGATTAAAACAAACTTAAGTGTTTTGAAATCTAAATGAGAAAATGGTTTGTTGAAAGGGGGAGTTCTGATTGTTTATGCCTAGTGAATAGCGAATTGATGCGATTCGATGTCGGTTGTCAAGTTTCTGTATAGTTTGTTTTGCATTTTTGTGTCCACAAGTGGGTCAAGAGTTTAGTTGTTTTAAATTTTTCTTTAATGTGTTTGAATTTTAGGGGGCGTAGAAATAGTTTATTTTCAGAAAATCCAAAAACATTAGAAAATTTGAAAAAGCCAAAAACATGATAAAATCCAAAAATGAGTTTTGTTGTGAAAAAGAGGAAATGATAGTACATCAGTGGGCTATCACAACATGCTAATGAATTGGAATGTAGTAATGTGATAAACAATCTCACTGCGGATGTGTCAGTAGGTTTTTGCACATTTAGTAAATTGTGACGAGATATAAACCTAAGCAAGTTTGAATGAAGCTTATTCTGTGGGTAACAATTTCTTGGATATATAGGTAACCCCTGAAATCTTGTTTGAAAGGTCCCTTATTCTGAGATACTAGGTCTTTATGCTCAGTGATATCCGGGGTATTATCCCGGGACTTCTGCTGTATGGAAATACTGACCTAGTCCCCGGATAATGCTTTCCGCAAATGCTTGAAACATAGCATCACCCTCAGCAAGTTGATGAAACAATAAAATTGATAGTCACTGCTGTTGTAATTAAAAGATCCTCTAAAGGGTACACACCAAAATTCGAAGCCGTCATCTCTTTGCGTATACGGAAGTATCGACCTGAGCTCTCACGGCCCTCGCAATTAACCCCTGAACAGATACCATCTGTGGTATACTCACCTGTAAGACTGAATATTGGGATCTGGATACGGGAGTATATTCAAGTAGTGGGACACGCGAATAAGTTTAAGTTCTTAAAACATTAACATCGTATCTCGAATCAGTTGAACTTTGTGTGAAAATTTAAGTGGACAAATATACTGACAATCTAGGTGAATTGTTTAGAACTTAAAATGTAATCAAGCTTAACGGTGTTGGTGACATGTCTCATAACTGATATGATCCTCTTACACAAACTCACAAAAATAGTGTCTGTAAATATTTTCTTTACTGCATTTTATTTCTTTCTTTCAGAAAATCCAAAAAGATTTTGAATGTGTTTTAGCATAAATTTTTGAAAATTCAAAAAGATTTTCGACAACTGGTATTGAAAAGCTGATTTTCAAAATTTCAAGTGCTAAACATGATGAGCAAAATTCTAGGGGGAGTATGTTCTTTGAAATTAAATGTTTTTCAAAAATCTGATTTTCGATTGGTTCATCGAAATCTTTGTTTGATCTGAGGGAGAGTCAGTGTTGGTGCATGTCTCAATATTTGAAATGTTTGTATATGTGAAATTTTACTTTGAGGTAGAGGTTTTGCAGATAACCTAAGCTAGTCGAAAGCCAGGTGACGATGTTGAAAGCAAAGCTGTATGCTAGTCTGAGCCAGGTAAATCGATCCTGATGCCGGAAGGGAGCCAGATTACGATCTTGGAACGATTCTCTAAAAAGTCAGGTTGCTGATTCCTGTGGACTCTGAAGTCAAAGCTTAAGCCAGACTATCGATCGTGAGCAGAATTAGAGCCAAGTTTCGATCTTGGAAATTAAAAACTGAGAGATAGAAAGCCAGACAACGATCCTTAAGTTGATGTTGCTGAAGAACAAAGAAATGCCAGCATATCGCAAGGGGGGAGTCTGTTGATGTTGTTAGAAAGAGTGAAGCCCAGAGGCTGATCAAGACTGAAGTGTGTGAAGACTCGACACTTGCGACTCGTCAGCATCTGAGGGGGAGTCTGTTAGTGCATACATCTGTCGACTTCGTCTTGTATCGAGTCTTCGATTGCATTGTATAGATCAGGGCACGTTATACGAGAAAACAGGAAGTGTTAGTGAGTTAGGAAGCTGATTTCGCTCCTATGTGCATGTGGATGTGATTTCGCCCGAAATCACTTATTGGTGATTTCGCTCCTGATGAACTGTGTCATATCGGGTGAAATCAGAACACTATATATATGTGTTCCATGAGTGAAATCAGTAGATCGATTGTCTTGTATTCCATACCGAACTGCTGCCGGTGTGAAGACTGAGTGTATTCACGTTCTAATCAATACAATCAGTGTTAAAAGTGAAGAATCAGCTGTTTCTAAGTCAATTACTTGTTTTCCGCACCTGTAATTGATGAAAACTCCTCTGAACGACTCATTTGGGTCAGCCAAAACGATCCTACAGTTTTATAATGATATATAGTGTTACATAGTGTTATATGGTATTATATGGTGTTACATATTGTTATACGGTGTTTATATGGTGTTATATAGTATTATATATAGTGTTATAATACACTTCTCACACTTTGAACACTTTTTACAGGATCCTCTACCTAGGTATATATATATATATATATATATATATATAGGGTAAGGTTATTGTAAAAAAAGTTAAAAGTGTGAGAAAGGTGAAAAATATTGTGAAGATGACATGTGTCCTAAATCTAAATTAATTCAAAAGGGTAAACAAGTAATTTTATCATTAATTCAATTAATTAAAAACTTCCCATAACCGCCACCTTAATTATAGAAACTGGATTTTTTTTAAAAGATCTCTATAAACACCATTTAGCAAGTATATAACACCATTCAGCAAGTATATAACACCATTCAGTAAGTATATAACACCATTCAGCAAGTATATAATAGATTAACACCATTCAGTAAGTATATAACACCATTCAGTAAGTATATAACACCATTCAGCAAGTATATAACAGATTAACACCATTCAGTAAGTATATAACACCATTTAGCAAGTATATAACACGATTCAGTAAGTATATAACACCATTCAGGGTAAATTACAGTTTTCGTCCTTTATGTTTGTCTCAGATTTCAATGGATGACCTTTAACTTTAATAATTACAGTCACAATCCTTTATTTGTAAAACTTGTTACACTATACGTCCTTTGGCCCTAACCTTGTTAAAAATTTTCAGTTAAATTGGCATATGCCTTGCAAATGTGGGTAGTTTAGTAATTTTACTAATCAATTTAACAAACAAAGATAAAAAAAAAATCTGGTAAATCTCTCTTTCTACACCTCTATACTCTCTCTTCCTTCTCACCATCTCATTCCATCAATCCATCTTCATCTCAGATCTAGATCTGAATCTATAAACCTACTCATCAAAATTAGTCCTCCCATATTTACCTACATGCAAATAAGGCTCCAATAACTTCCAACAATTCAATAAAATCTTCCGGTTTAGTTTCACATATCAACAACAATCAAACACTCAACTTACACCAAACTCTTCAACTACTACTGTACCAAACCTAAATGTAACCTCACATTTCAACAATCAAACACCTTAACATTCACTAAATCAATCACAATCAAATTAAAACACATTAGCAGTTGCGGTGAAGAACAGCTGATTCGACGCGTTGCTGGTGACATTGAGATCGATCAACCGTGAAATTGAAGAACGATTCGATAATGTCAGTGCTGTTCCACCGCGAGTTGAAGCGTGTAAATTAAGATTTGCTTTTTTTTTTTTTGTTAAAGGAGGATTTCTATCTGAGAAATGGATTATTCTTTGTGTATAGTCAAGTAACAGTTCCAATTTTGTTGGGATGAGTAGCAATTTTGGGTTACCTGTTATGAACCATATTAGTATACCAGGGCCCATCTTAGCAGCCCGTTTAAGGAGCCCAATAAGAGAGCAGGTGTGGTTGTCTTAAAGGAAAAGTTACTGCGGAATATAAGGCATGAGAGATAGAACGATTGGGTCATGAAAAGATTGTTTAAGCTACTTGAGGGTTCTTCTGTGTTCCCATCTTCTTCTTGTATTTAGTTGTAATCCTATCGGTTAATCAATTCGAGATCTACCTTTATTCCTGATTTGATTATTTCTTAGCTGAGTGAATATCAATTCACTTCATTACCTGTTGATTTTGTTGCAAAACCACACAGATCTGAATATCTGGTTGTGGTCAGAGGCGGTGGTGGCGATAGCTCCGATCGTAGTGGTGGTCAAAAAGGGTGGTGATGTTTTCATCAGATGAGGTGTTTTCTCTCATGGAATCAACATCGTACACAAGACTCTGGTGGTGGGGGTTTGTTGGAGAGAGAAAGAGAGAGAGAAGGGGGAGATGATGGTTTAGGTTTATAGATTTTTTTTTAATTTTTATATTTTTTTATGTATTAAATGACTGTTTTGCCCTCATATGGGTTGCACATGATTTTACTTAACTGAAAGTTTTAACCAGGTTAGGGTCAAATGACGTAAGATGTAACGAGTTTTGCAAATAAAGGACTGTGACTGTAATTATTGAAGTTAAAGGTCATCCATTGCAACCCGCTATAAACATAAAGGACGAAAAGTGTAATTTATCCCACCATTCATTGACTAAATATCTGATCAAAACATATTTTTTTTCTTTTTATAAGTATAGCAATATGGTACTCATATTAAAGATAAAAAAACACTCGTTATTATGGTGTAATTTTTTTAAAAAAAAAAGTTACGTATAAAAAGTTATTGATGTTTAAAAAAGACGGGGGGAAGTTACATGTGCATTAATTTTAGTTTCTTAATTTAAAAATTTTAAATTTACCTATATACCCTTAATCTAGAAAATTAATATGTTTAATAGTAAACATTATTTATAATTTTGCCATTATGATCTCAACCATTAGATCTTTATCAAAGATCTAATGGTGTAGATTCTTTCTTACATTTCTCACAAAAAAACTTTTTTTTACAGGAACCTCTACCTATATATATATATATATATATATATATATATATATATATATATTGTGAGGTTCATTGAGAAACACTAAAAAAGTGGGGAACCGAGAAACACTCTTAAAGATTTAACTTAACATGTTAAAAATCATTTTTTTAAAAAAATTTCGACGCTTTTCCTTATAAACAAATATAATCACCTCAAATATAATCAAATAAATTTAGGCATGATATACACATATAAATATGTATAGTACACATTCGCTCATAAACGGTATGAACCGGTAATTAGAATGTATACGAAACGTAACTAAAGAAATTGAAAAGATTGAATGATTTTTACCTCGAAATAACGGGTTGTCACACTATTGCTCTACTTTTGAA
>JARYGA010044695.1:0-24825 GCA_030545235.1 Helianthus tuberosus
CTTGTTAATGCTAGCATGAATCCTACATCATGAATTTAACATCACTGGCAATCATCATATAATCACATAAATCAAATTCATCTTATAATAGTTCATGCCATAATATTATACTGACAATCTATCGATCCCAACATGCAAATCTACTCATCCAATCACATTATGTACAGTTTCTAAAACAACCTATAATCAAACTTAATTTAACCAGACCATACTCCGTGCTTTGAAATCTCATGCACCAGTATAGCATAACACGTATCACACATGTACAAGAACAACTATTAAGGAATAACATAAACATGAATCTACTAACCAATAGCTTGCTCGAATGGAATGATGTCTCGAAGGGGGGGGGGGGGTCTCCTGTCGCACCCACACTTGGGAAGGGGGTAGGGTTTTGTTTGCATAAAAGTCATGAAGGATCATATGTACAAACACATAATAAAGGGTTAGGGTGTTCGGGTCTTACTTGGCCGCAATGGGCTTAAGCCCAAAACGTTGGGATTGGCTGCCATAAATAGGTGGGTAAGTGGTTTAGGCTTTTTAATCCCATTGGGTTTGCTTTAAAAGAATGTGCAGCCGAGTAGGAAGGGTGTGTGACTTGGGAATTATGTGCGGCTTTACTAATCACATACATACATTCTATTCTCGAAACCCATAGACTTATAATCATTTAATAAAACACAACTATAACAATTTCACACCATAGCACAAGATCACAACGTATAATGAAATATAAATAGAAGTGATGCGAATATGATTAACCTCGGAAATTCAGGTTGTCACATCATCCCCAACTTGAAAGAAATTTCATCCCGAAATTTAGCATGTAGTTATTGAGGAAGCTAGTTAAGTTGCATGGTTTCCTGGGGTGTCACATCATCCCCCCGTTGGTTTGTAATTTCGTCCCGATATTCCGCAATAGCTTTAACCTTAGTAGTGGTTTTATTGTTCTCGCACAACTGGGGATATTTGTGTTTCATTTGGTCTTCTCGTTCCCAGGTGAACTCTGGGCCACGACGGGAGTTCCAACAAACTCGAACAATAGGTATCCTGGTGCGTTTGAGAATCTTGACCTCCTGGTCCAAGATTTCTACTGGTTCTTCGACCAATCACAACTGATCGTCGATGGTGAGCTCCTTGAAAGGAACTATGAGGGTTTCATCTGACAGATACTTCTTCATATTCGACACATGGAATACGTTGTGAACTCCACTGAGTTCTTCAGGTAGATTCAATCTGTAGGCCACTTTGCCAATTCTCTCCGTGATTCCGAAAGGTTTAACATATCGCGGGTTGAGTTTGTCTCGCTTAACAAAACGATCTACACCTTCCCAAGGTGAGACTTTAAGTAATACTCGATCCCCAACCTGGAACTCGAGTGGTTCCCTGCGCTTATCAGCGTAGCTTTTCTGACGGTCGCAAGCTGCCGCCATTCGTTGCCGTATCTGAGCAATCTTCTCTGTTCTCTGTACGACGAATTCTGGGCCAGTGATTTGGCTGTTTCTAACTTCTGCCCAACAAAGAGGTGGTCGGCACTTCCATCCGTACAATGCCTCGAACGGAGCAGCCTGGATGCTGGTGCGGTAACTGTTGTTATACGAAAACTCCACCAAAGGTAGATGCCGCTCCCAGCCATTACCAAAGTCGATTACACATGCTCGAAGCATGTTTGGATGGTGCGCTCAGAGTGCCCATCCGTCTGTGGATGATACGCCGTGTTCATGTCTAATCGAGAGCCGAAGGATGTGCGTATTGCCTGCCTTAAATCAGGTATAGCTCAAAATCAAAGGTAACAGGAGTTGGCACCTTGTGCCTACAAGCCGTCTCTTCCAGAGGAATATTCACAAGCTGAGAAGACTCGTCAGTTCCCTTGACTGCAAGAAGGTGTGCTGGTTACATGCGGTGATCAACGATCATCCATGTGTTACTGTTTCCGGTTCGAGTTCTAGGTAGCCCAGTGATAAAATCCATGGCAGTCTGCTCTTGTTTCCATATGGGTGTTTCTGGTTTCCAATGCTTCACCTTGACTTTCCCACAAGTCAAACATCATTCCCATACCTAGCTAGGTGGGCCGTCCTGCCCAATCACCAGTACAAGGTTTATAAATCCTAATGTCTCTCATCAAAACCCAGACAACTAGAATATCGAAGTCGGTGTGCTTTTCTCAACGCGTGTTCCCTATAGTTGCCGTATAACGAGACCCACATCCGTTCCATGAGGTAACGAGTATCGTCCGACCTGTCAAAGGTTGCTTCTCCATGCCACGCATGGGTTCAACTTGAAAATCCTCTTCCTTCAGTTCTCTAATTTGAACAGAGCGAGTCTGATCAGGTAAGTTAGAGTCGATAGCGAGCTGCAGAGCTCGTGCATGTTCAGGTTTCATAGTTGTAATCATCCAAAAGTTCTATCCAGCGATGCCATTAACTGCTTTAGCTCTGTCGAAGCCAAGGTACATGGGAGGCCCTTCTGATCGGTCTAAATGACGCATCTGGTACCGTCCAAGTAATGCCTCCATCTAGAATCCCAAGGCCACGGTTTTCACCGCCGGTTGTGTGTCGTGTAGTTCCTCTTTGTAACTCCACCACGTAAGTCATCACTCTCTCGTGTTCCGTCGGTGTGTAATTGGGACTCTGGTTCGGACCATCATGGTATACCACTAAATCACCCGCACCCTCGGGTAAAGACGATGCTCAGTGCATTGCAGTGTTGGGATTCGAAAGCTTAAAAGACGTCCTCCTGTTTTGGTTTCCCACGAACACGGTACCCTGCTGTTCTTAAGGGAGTTAAGCTGCGCGATCTTCGAATATCCTGTGATTTATCTGCGATAGTATCAAGCGAGACCAAGAAATTGTTGTATCCTCGAAGGACTCTTTGGTGTCGATCAGTTTCCAACCAAGACGGATCTTAGCGAGATCCACGTGCATTCCCACTTCGCTGATTATGTGTCCAAAAGGTACCTCTCAAACCCAGAAATTACATTTAACAAGACTTTGCGTGGAGTGGCTCCTCCCTCGGGAGTTCTAAAATAAGATACAAATGCCACCCATGGCGTTCCGTTCTCCTGGTCAGGATTCAGAACGTTGTCAACAAATACGGTCGATTCATGTGATCCCTGAAGCTGCTGGTGTGTTGATCAACTCAATGATCATGGTGTACAAAGTTGAAATGGCTGCATTGCGTTCGACATGCTGTTCTAAGAGCATTCTCCCCTTGGACTTCCATCTGATGATAGTTCGTTCGCTAGCCAATCCTCGAATGGAAGCTTGTTCCTCGTAACGGGTCAACGGGTTGTCAATACGTGACCGAGGCTAACGGTTCTTGACTGTCACCTTGTTGAGTTCCCGATAATCGGTACACATACGAAAAGGCTTATCTTTACTGGTATTACTGGGCTCCCCAAAGCGAAAAACTAGATCTGATAAAACTCATGTCCAATAGTTCTTGAAGCTGATTAGGCAGTTCCTACAACCTTCCTGGTGTAAGACAAAATAGGAAATACTAGTAACAAGGGCTGCTTCTGACATGATACCGGTCTGATATTCCACCTGACGATGTGAAGGTAAACCTGATAGTTCTTCTGGTAGCACTTAGGGAGAGATCACGAACAATTGGAGGATCCTCGATCCTCCTTCCCTTAGCCTTGACATCAGTAACGAGTGCTATCATAGCGGGGTAATCCTTCCGTGGACACTTCTGGCCTTCACTGCTGAATTGATGCTAACCTCTGCTCCACTCGGATACTTTATGACAGGCGACACCCTTCCCCTCATAGGGTATAACTGCGCGATGTCTGGTTAACCAACCCATACTGACTACTGCATTAACACCATCGTGGGTAGTAGAAGGAAGATCGATGTCGAAAACTTGTCCCACACAGTTGAATTTGCATCCCTACCAACATATGATGCCTCAATTGACTTGCCATCAGTCTTTCAAGAAGCATCAGGGTTAAACAGGACAGAGACGAAACGATTAGCTACCCGTTCAAGCTTCCAAGTTGGCACCAACCTGGCGTCGTCCATGTCAACACTAAGTGCCCTTCCATGAGCATCATCTCCAGTGTTGCTGGTTTCATTACAAGGATTTCAAGTACTGTCGTTGTTCCTTTGGTCGTTGTCTTCTTAACTTAACCACAGCCAATCCATGTTGTAGGAACCTTTATTTCCATACTGTAGGCTAGGGTTACAAATACCTTGCTGTCGCTGTGACTGCTGCTCCCAATGTCGTTGCTCTAAATGAAGCCTTACGGTTCTTCACCATCCAACTCTATCTTTTCACATCCTGAGCTACGTCCTAAAGCGCTACTCACTGTGTTGGCAGTTACACATTCCACGTTGTAGTCGATTGTCATTGCTTATGTCCCGATTGATTCATAAGAGTTGACTCCCATGAGTCGCTGATAAGGGTTTAGGATTCGATTCTGGTGCTCGTTGCCAGTGCTGAGGTCGGCAAAGTACTACACTCATCCTCCTGTTCATTGATGTTGCAAGTTGTTTGAGTAATACACGGTCTGTGACGAGGGTATTGCAGAAGTGATCACACTTCGGGATCTAAAATGTCAATACATTAGTTCCAGCAAACGAAGAGGGGTAAGAAAAGTATCGATCAGTCATTCGACGCTGCGACATCCAACCCAGGGATGTTCGTATAAGCACCTAACATTCTACATGGTTCGCTAGGTGTTCAAATGGGTGTTCAGGTAATACTCGATAGCATCGAGATTCGAAAGGATCCAGAGAGGAATGAAAAGTTCACATTCGAGTAGGGGACAATCACTGCTATGACCCCTATAGGTTTGTTATGTTTCACATCGATCAAATAACAGAACGGAACCCCTTTTTCACTTGTTAAGCCTCACTGGGACTCGCATGCACACCACATTATTATTATGTGTGCACCCACAATAATATTGCGATTTGCATGCTCATCTCAGTTCCTCCTAACTCATGTCAAATGGTTCCCCAATTCGAATGCCAAACAGAGGTTATCAAAACGATAGATCACAAAAATCTAAGGACTATGACATGCTATCAACGTATCATAATGTAAGCAAACAACCCATGCTATCATGCTATAGTGACGAGTGTGTGTTCGCATGTTTCATCATAAACAAACGTGTACTAGTTATGCAATGTATGAAATAGGTGTAAAAGACGAACCTTGCAATCTGGAGCTGAGTGTCATGGTCGATTTCGGGTCTGTTCCGTTATAGTCTGGTTTTATAAAAAATGTTTTAAAACCAAGTTCACTATAACCAATGGCTCTGATACCAATCTGTCACACCCCCAAAATACCACTCGTGGAAACAACACAGGGCGTGTGGCGTACCAGGATCTTAGCCACCAATCACATTGAACTTATAAAGATAAAATAAAACTTTCCTTTATTTAAAATAAGTGTTACAATACAAGAGTTATTATCCAGCGGAAGCTTATTACAATTTGTTATGAGTTCCATAAAATAGGTGTATAAAATCCATCAGACTTGTCTTGTGATTTCTTGTAACTTGACCCATGACCACTCCAGCATCCCAGACAGCAAGTGCCAACAACATGTACCTAAAAGCCAGCAAGGCATGTAACAACGAGTCAACAAAAAAGTTGAGCGAGCTCACAATTGGTGTTCATTTTAGGGTTATTCCAAAAACCATAAGTTCATTCGAAAACCAGTAGTTAATCAGTTCCTTGTTTCCCAAACCATAACCAGTGGGGGCTACCCCATGTTGTAAACCACTAAACTAGTTATATATATTGGCGTCCTTCCCAACCGAGGACGGAGGTACGTATTCTACCCAACCAAGAATACACAGGTTAAATGTAGGCGTCCTTCCCAATCCGAGGATGGAGGTACGTATTCCTCCCATTCCGAGAATACGCAGGTTTAGTGTAGGCATCCTTCCCAATCCGAGGACGGAGGTATGTATTCTTCCCAATCCGAGAATACGCAGGATTAAATGTAGTCTATTAGTGGTGAATATACAGGTTTCATCTTAGCTTTCTTAATCCCATTCCCAACCCACCGAGAATCCCATGCCTTAAGAGTGTGTGAACTCACCTTGGTTTGCTCAGTAAGATTAGTTACTTGTTTAATAGTTGCTCAACACGCCCTAACATGGGTATCAGTTACAATCAGTTTCGAATGCATTTATACTAGATCTTTCACATACAATTAATTCACGTATTCCATAATCACATACCACATGATTTGATGTATAGGTAACATACACACTATCCTACACATTGTAACAGTTAATCATATAGTGAAATTAACAACATACACCATCATATCACATAGTAACAGAAGTAGGCGATTTAAACCTCCCAATGTCCATTTGTTTTCATGACCATATGTATGAATCCTACTCGTAACAGTGTGTGATCCTCATGGTCCGTTCGCAGCCCATCCTGACTGGCCCAAACGAATACGGTGCAATTGGGTTCAAAGTGCGCGGCCCAAAGTACTAATCTAATACCAGTGTATGTGCAGCCCAATGTAGATGTGTTTTCCCCACTTAAAGCATTATGTGACCCATTAGGATGGGGTGGCCCGCACCGGGTGTGCAGCTACCCGCTTGCACAACCCAACCCTTATAACCAGCCCAGCCCAATAATTTCCAAATAGCTGTGCGGCCCATCTCAACTATGCACAATTCATTGTATGATGTAGCCCAAAAAAAAAACATTTGAAGTCCACTAACCAAACATGTGTTCAACCCAAGGACTCAAGATATGCACAAGCAACCTACTGTTGTATCTAATGCAATTGGTGTGTAAATTTATTATGTGTGAGGGCATCAAAGACATGTGCGGTGTGGGTAATTATGCAGACCGGTTACGTGTGTTGACCCAATTAGATGGGTGTGATTTGTTATACCTAGCCGTATAATAAACAATCTCAATTTTAATAACCATTTACCTCCCTAATTAATCACAACCCATACAATCATCCCACCCATCATGTTATACAGATTTAAAGAAAATATAGCATATGATTCAAGTTTCAAGGATATCATTTAAAGCAAATCACATGAAATCACTTATACAACACATATGTGTCAGGCCCATGTGAATCAAATCCTTGATCAATTCAATTTTGTTATCGGTCCAATAATTAGATAACATTCAAAAAGGCTTGTTGACTTTGATATACCATCACCATATTCGGTTACATCTTGGCCTACATTCAAGAACAATTTATGTAACATAATTATTTTCATCATTATCTATCTTTAACAAGCAATCATTCGCATACACATATAAATCCGATTGATTCAAAATAACATTGAAGTCCAATTGCTCTAACCATGCGTCCATCTATTCATTAAAATCAAGGTTCCATTAAACTAATATATGTTCTTAAACGGACGATTACATGCACACACATCGGAATGGTTATCATAGCAATCGATCATTACATGGGACTTGTTAATGCTAGCATGAATCCTACATCATGAATTTAACATCACTGACAATCCTTATATAATCACATAAATCAAATTCATCTTATAATAATTCATGCCATAATATTATACTAACAATCTATCGATCCCAACATGCAAATCTACTCATCCAATCACATTATGTACAGTTTCTAAAACAACCTATTATCAAACTTAATTTAACCAGACCATACTACATGCTTTGAACTCTCATGCACCAGTATAGCATAACACGTATCACACATGTACAAGAACAACTATTAAGGAATAACATAAACATGAATCTACTAACCAATAGCTTGCTCGAATGGGATGATGTCTCGAGGGGGGGGGGTCTCCTTCCGCACGCACACTTGGGAAGGGTGTAGGGTTTTGTTTGCATAAAAGTCATGTACAAACACATAATAAAGGGTTAGGGTGTTCGGGTCTTACTTGGCCGCAATGGGCTTAAGCCCAAAACGTTGGGATTGGCTGCCATAAATAGGTGGGTAAGTGGTTTGGGCTTTTTAATCCCATTGGGTTTGCTTTAAAAGAATGTGCAGCCGAGTAGGAAGGGTGTGTGACCCGGGAATTATGTGCAGCTTTACTAATCACATACATACATTCTATTCTCGAAACCCATAGACTCATAATCATTTAATAAAACACAACTATAACAATTTCACACCATAGCACAAGATCACAACGTATAACGAAATATAAATAGAAGTGATGCGAATATGATTAACCTCGGAAATTCGGGTTGTCACATCCACAAGAACAATATGGCGTCCTGGGTTATGATTGATATATATTAGACTCGCATAGAGTTCGATCTCAATCCAGATACAAGTTATGAAGGTCGAAGATTTCAGCATATTTAAGAAGTATGGAGATTAGAGTTGATCAAGAGAAGCTCAAGCCATACTATATGAAGACAATGTAGACAACAACACTCAAATCAAAGAAGACTACGCCAAATATCAAGTCAAGTAAAATTGAGGGGGAGTAATGACCCATAATATACACAGTGTATGTACTCTTTTTCCTTGACTAAGTTTTATCCTACTGGGTTGTTCTTAGTAAGGTTTTAATGAGGCAACATATCTGGTCCTGCAGTATCAGTTAACATCGGTCCAGAAGAATCATGCAAACATTATCTAGTAGTATAATGTTAACAGTGTATGTGTATTTCTAAATGTCTAAGGGGGAGTCTTAAGAATGTCACACCCCAACCGATGGCGGAATCATCGGGGCGCGACACTGAGCGAAACAGATTATTCAAGAGAATCCACAACAACTATCAAATTACCAAATCTTTAATGTTAATATCCAATACTACTAACAGATAAAGTAACAATAGTTATTACAGATAATTGTCTCAAAAAACAAGCAAACTGTTCCGACAACTCAGATTTTTATTAGTTTTGTTTCTAGACTCCATCCTAGCTCGATTCCAGCAAGTAACAAGCAAAGCATCCTAGACACCTGTCACATAGTTAAAGTAGAGGTCAATACACATAGTGTAATGGTGAGCATACAAGTTTGGTATAGCATAATAGAGTTCGAAATAGTTTACGCATAACCAGCATGTATCATGTAAAATGCGAAGCTAGTAGGTTATCGACAATGAAATATGCACAGACTAGACTGCGAGTTGTAGAATGCGAAACACATATCACCACTGCGATATGTGAGAGGTAACCTTAACAACCCCTGTCCATGACAGGTGCTGAGTCCAAACAAATAGTACTATCGTTGTTAAGGCGTCAGGTAACAATCACTGTGTTAACATAACATACAAGCATTCATCGAGTAACACGTATCATGCAGTAACGGTCAGCGTATAAATAGTGGTTGCGTTGTGTGATAGATGTGATTTAGAATAAGTAACGTATGTAACACCCAAAAGTGCGTAAAGCAAAAAGGTATCAAGTATACTCACAGATCGTGCTTAACAAGTAAACACTTTATTGGATTGAAGGGAGCACTGAGAGAGATTAGCCTGAACAGTTAACGATAGCATAAGCGAAGAACATCGTGTATAACGGTGCAAAAGTACTAAGTGTCGGATGGGAATCCGATCGGATGGCCAGTCGATCGGATGTCAATCCGTTCGGATGGTCATTTGATCGGATGGCCATTCGATTGGATTGACATTCGTTTGGTAAGGATGTGTTTGTGTATGATGGCTTTGAAGTTTTCGTTGTAGCATTTGAAAACAGAGAAGTATCTCTACCCTTCAGGTCGATCGATCGAACGGTCGTTCGATCGGATAGCGATCCGATTGGTGGGACACTTAGTGAGAACAAGTTCACAACAGGATTGTCACTCGATTGGATAGCAATCCGATCGGGTGGCAATCCGTTAGTTACTGATGATCTTTGAAACTATGAAAATGATTAAGTGTCGAAGTTCCAAACGTCACATGGTCGGATGGTCGTTCGATCGGATGGCAATCCGTTCGTCGTTCAGAACCTTGAAAATTTGAATGAAAAAGTTGAGTGTGGAACCAAGTGCAAGCCGTTCGGATGGCTGTTCGATCAGATGGCAATCCGATCGGATGGCAATCCAATCGGACGGCAATCCGTCCTAACGACCTGATCGTCTTCGAACTTGAATATTTTGAAAGGTTTTGCAGTTTTGATCGAGACGGTGTGATAACGTGCTAAACAACAGAAACCCCATCTTGACCCAAGTGATCCGATCGAACAGGAATCACCCTAGCCGATCAGTTAACTGTTCAAGACGGTCCTTCTTGGTTAACCCAAAATCGGTTGTCTCTTAGATAGAATCCGGATCTTGAACTAACACATCACCAAGAAAGAGTAGAAGATCAGAACAAGCTCCGATTCCATCGGTTTTGAGTGCATTGAGTGTAAAAGAGTTGAAAGAAAGTTAGAAAACCATCTTTCAATCCTTTTAACCATGAATATGTGTAGATCTATGCGAAAACATTGTTTATTCCTGTGGAAATCCTTCAGATCTAAGTCGTTCTTGGTGGAATGAAGCCAAACCTTGAAGTTCATAAGAACCCCATGATGACATCACCCTAGAACACCTCAAATCCGGTGATTTCACGGTTAAAAGTTAAGATTCAAAGGTGAAAAAGATGAAGAAGTGCGTGTAGATCATAGAAGTACAAGATTTAGGTTGAAAACTTACAAGAATCATGAGAAATTGAGAGAAATGAGTGCTTGAGTTTGCCTGGTCGAACAAGGAGCTGTCACATCACAAATGATGTGACAATAGGGTATTTATAGGGTTTCCATAAAGGGAAAGTGCGCAGGGTCGGATTGGTCACCGATCGGATGGCAACCCGATCGGATGGCAGTCCGATTGGATGGCAACCCGATCGGATGGCAATCCGATCGGATGGCCACTCGATCCAGGTGTCCGGCGTGTTGAGTTTTGTCGTTTCGATTCGATTCGTGTGTTGAGCGTTGCGATGCGATTCGAGCGAGCGATGCGATAATATTACCCATTAGTTACACAAATAACCTAACTACTATATCTAACATACAATCACTATAAATAACTTGCGTTTAGCGTTTGCGATTTAGATTGCGATTCGATAGAATTGTGATTGCGATTGCGATTAAACACCTCAACATAAACATAACATGCACAAGTAACACATAATAGCACACACACGTAAAACAATATCTAGAACACATAATTCGAGTTGCGAATGCGATAGCGATAAGTCGATTAGCGATTGAACATGCGATTGAACATGCGATTAAACAGCGATTAAACCTCGATTATTAATAGCTACTCCACATAATACAACTAAAGCAAATAAATAATAGAATCAATTATAAGTCAAAGAAGTCAAAACAGTAGTTGGGCAAGGAGTGACAGATCGCAATTAGCAATCTTTTCTTCCTCTGACTTCAATCTTGACTTTGACTTTGACTTTCGAAACACGGGGTGTTACAGCCTCCCCTACTTAAGGAAATTTTGTCCCGAAATTTAGGAAGTAGGCGTAACAAACAGTTGCGGGTACTTCGCCTTCATGTCACTTTCGAGTTCCCAGGTAAACTCGGCACCGCGTTTGCCTTCCCAGCGAACCTTCACAATGGGAATGCGTGAGCGTCTGAGCACCTTGGTTTCTCGTCCCATGATCTCGACAGGCTTTTCCATGAAGTGTAATGTTTCGTCCACTTGTAAATCTTCGAGAGGGACATGTAGTTCTTGGTCGGCCAAGCACTTTCTGAGGTTCGAAACGTGGAAAGTCGGGTGGACAACACTAAATTCCTCCGGTAGTTCGAGTCTGTTGGCCACTTTCCCAATCCTTTCTAGAATCTTAAAGGGTCCATCATATCGAGGCACGAGCTTTCCTTTCTTGCCGAATCTGATCACCCCCTTCCAAGGTGCAACTTTAGGAGTACGTGATCACCAACGTCAAATTCAAGGGGCTTGCGGCATCTATCGGTGTAACTTTTCTGTCGGCTCCGAGCTTTCAATAGATTGTCTCGAATTTGGTGGATTTTGTCTGTCGTTTCTTGTAACAGCTCAGGACCAGTAATTTACGCGTCTCCGATCTCGTGCCATACAATAGGCGATCGGCATTTCCTTCTATATAATGCCTCAAATGGTGCCATTTGGAAGCTAGAATGATAACTGTTATTGTACGAGAATTCGACTAAAGGTAAGTGTGCGTCCCATTTACCACCGAAATCTATGACACACGATCGGAGCATGTCTTCAAGGGTGCGAATCATTCTTTCAGTCTGACCGTCGGTTTGGGGATGGAAAGCGGTACTTAGATTAAGCGTAGTACCGAGAGCAGATTGAAACGTTTCCCAAAGACGCGAGGTAAACCGACCATCGCGGTCAGAGATGATGTCACGAGGCGTCCCGTGTCGACAAATGATCTCATCGGTGTAGATTCGGACTAATTTTTCAACTTTAAAGTCTTCTCGTGTGGTAGGAAATGAGCTGATTTAGTCAAACGGTCGACCACAACCCAGTTGCTGTCATGAGCTGACGTCATGCGCGGAAGTTTTGTTATAAAGTCCATAGCTATATTCTCCCATTTCCACATCGGGATCTCAGGTTGTACGAGTAAGCCAGAGGGTCTTTGCTGTTCCGCCTTGACCTTGGAACAAGTCAGGCACTTCGAAACATAAATAGCGATATCCTTCTTCATGCCCGGCCACCAGTACTTGTACCGCATGTCCTGGTACATCTTGTCAGCATCGGGATGAATAGAATACCGAGATTTGTGGGATTCATCCATCAGAAGTTGTCGCAAATTAGTACGCTTGGGAATCCAAATTCGGTCCAAATAATGAAAGATACCATTCGATTTATTCTTGAGTTGGGCGCCACCGTTTAGAATCCTTTCCTTCTTCAAAGTACGTTCGGTAAAACTAGCATGCTGAGCGTCACGAATGAGGGTTTCGAGATGGTGATGGGCGTGAACATTATGAACACTATGCAAATAGCTTCGTCTACTGAGAGCATCGGCAATGACGTTTGCTTTGCCAGGATGGTAACGAATCTCACAGTCGTAATCGTTGAGTAGCTCTACCAACCGGCATTGACGCATATTCAGTTCCTTTTGGTCAAAGATATGTTGTAGGCTCCTATGATCGGTGAAGAACGTACACTTGGTACCGTAAAGGTAGTGTCGCCAAATCTTTAACGCAAAAACAACTGCGCCAAGCTCGAGGTCGTGTGTGGTGTAGTTCTTCTCGTGGATCTTGAGCTGTTGAGAAGCGTACGTGATAACCTTGTCTCGTTGCATAAGAACACAACCAAGACCAAGGATTGAGGCATCGCAGTAGACTACGAAATCGTCGTTTCCGTCCGGCAGTTAGAGCACGGGAGCAGTACAAAGCATAGCCTTGAGGGTTTGAAAGGTGATGTGTGTAAAATGCAACATATAAATTACATCAAATAAGGCATAAAACTAACCCTTTTTAAGTACTAATATTGGAAAAAGAGTGTTTTTGTCTTCCTTTTGTATTTTCAGGATTAAATGAGCTCAAAAACGCAAAAGAAGCAAAAAGACAGCTAAATCCAACATAAATACAAGAAAAGGAATATTAGTGGACTGCCCGACCCCTCAACGGCACCTTCCAAAGCAAAGTAGAGAAATCAGAAGACTGAACACGCCCCGTGCTCAGCCAGCACGGGGCCGTGCCCAAGAAGCAGCAGAAAAGACAAACCTATAGAAGCTTCTATTGCCCATCACGAGGCCGTGCTCAGCGGACACGGGGGCGTGTCGAAAGTACAGCAGGCGCATTTATTGTAATTGCGAATTACAATTAATGAGGAGAGAGATTGTCAGACGGACACGGGGCCGTGCCCAGCGGACACGGGGCCGTGCCCAGCTCTCTGTTCAGCCTATAAATAGGAGTGCTTGGATTCATTTCATCTCATCCCTTGGCACACCACCTCTCTCACACTTCATCCACCACCCACCACCATCACAACACCATCATCCACCACCATCATCCATTGTCCATCGTAGAGTGTGTGAGTCGTCTCGGGATCCAAGATTGATCGTAAGAGTTCTTGACAATCAAGGCCATGTTTGCCTAAGTCTCTTACATCACTTGGTGAAGACAAAGTGTCTAGTATAATACTTTTTATTTCTAATCTTTTGCACTTTTTATTTGGTTTTGTATTAATGACTTTAATAACTAGTTACTTATGTTGAAGGTGATCTTTCCTTATCGTTTGTCCGTGGTGTCTTGGCATTATTTTACTGTCTATATAAAATAAAGGATTTTCACCATTCATATCTCCACGGTCTATATGGAGATATGTTGGCTACCTGGTCGGGGGTTAAGGGAACGGTTTGGTAAAGGTCTTGCCATTGTTCAGCGTTTAGAGGTCCTGCAATGGACCTGGGTCAAATTTAGTAGGACCTCCTTCAATACTTCACGGTATTGGATGGCGGGGGTCCAAACTCTTTGATCCCCTCATAAGTTAACTACTATTAATACTATAACCCGGCTATTTAGGACTGTATCCCTGCTGACTCAGACTACTTAGCCGAGGGTAACGTCACCGCCAAAAGCGGGGCCTACCACAATACTGCATTAATAACTTAATTCATTATCTTCTAATAATCCACCCTTTTAGGATTGTATCCCTGCTGACTCAAACTACTGGGGTGAGGGTAACGTCACCTTCAAAAGAGGGGCCTACTACAATAACTAAGATAATCTCTTAATTATGTGCAAAAGTGCGAAAATAATCAAAGGTTATACTAGATACGAGTTGGAACCAAGTGATTCATCTTGTCTATCTGTTTTTCTTTTATTTTTATTTTTCAGCATTTTAGCTAGTTTTTACTTTTCTTAGTTTAAAACATTTTTCTAAACTTTTATTTTGGTTAGACGTTGAGGATAAACCGGTACTAAAAGCTCTTGTGTCCTTGGACGACCTCGGTATCTTACCAACGCTATACTACACTCAACGATGGGTGCACTTGCCCATATGTGTGTTTAGTGTTAGTGAAATATCGTGTTTTATAAATTTAAAACTTGGCAAAAATAAGTGTTAAAAAGGGCTTAAAATATACACCTAATATATATAACACTTCGCACGCATCAAGTTTTTGGCGCCGTTGCCGGGGACACAAGGATTTTAAGAAAGTTAGGAATCAACGACCTAATCATTTTTTATTTTTTTAGTTTTTTTTCCTTAGTTTTTCGGCTTCTGCAGAGCTCAGCACGGGCCGTGCCCGCTGAACACGCCCCCGTGCTCAATCATTGGAACTGGCAATCCTGTTTTACATCAGATAGTAAGCTGAACACGGGGCCGTGCCCACTCAACACGCCCCCGTGCCCAAGTTTCAGTTACTGAAAACAGAACCGTTAGATCCCGGCGGTTGGTAATTTCTGACATAAACATGAGTGATAGTAATTATTTTTACTTTCGGCACTCTTATGGTACGTGGTGTCAATTATGTGGTGGCGAACATGAAGAAGTAAAATGCTACTTCCTAAATTATAGGCCCCACTACATGGACCCACCAACTTCTCACAACCTTAAGAGGGGCGAAAGTAAAAATAAGCACTATTTCTCCCTCGAATGCGCCCAGCCAGATATTCTAGGGGAAATGCTCCTTGACGAGTTATTTCAACTAGAAAAGCTAATTCTGAAATGGTTAGAAGAGCTTGGGAAGGATTTTATTGATCCACCCCAAGACGATACCCCTGAAGAAATGTTGGAACCGCATTCCGACAACCTCGTTGCTCCCGAAAATACCTTCGTACCTAGCAAAGACTTGGACGATAGTCGTCCCTGTGTCGATTGTGCCGTGAAGGACTCTCCATCAACTTCGTTCGGTGCATACATAGACCTGAGCGATTCGGCATACACCTTCTTTAACAAGAGCCCGGGAAAGGGTTGGACTTGTCCACCTAGAATGAAAATAGGAATTACCCTCACCGACAACCTCTTGCGTTCTCGCCTTAGTCTAGGACAATTAAGGTATCTTAGGCACTTTGGGGTTGTTCCAACCAGTCAGGAGCCACCCGATACTAACAAGTTCCTTAAAAAAACTAGACAACTTCATAAAACAGTCCCTAGACACGGGGCCGTGCCCAGCCAACACGCCCCCGTGTCCATCGAAAGATTCCATTCTGATCAGTACGTCAGAATACGGACAAACTGTGTCAGAACTCCACCTGCACACGGGGCCGTGTCCAATGAACACGGGGCCGTGTCCAGGATGCTGTCGTTTTCTATAAATGCAGCCAAGAATTCTGCACATTTGGACCAACTTGGGACAGAGATTTGCAGGAATCTTCTCTCAAACTATCCTAGGTAAGTCTACAAGAAGGTTCCAACAACCCATCTTGTCCTTTCCTCTTTTAGCCATTTCCTTCTTCTCCATCTTTCTCCAAGAGCTACCATTGAAAGTTTGGAATTCCTCCAACTCTATGGTAGGGATAAATAAGTTTTGTTCAAAGAATCTTGGTAAAAACATGTTATGAAACATTGTTTTAAGTTATTAGTAGCTAAAAAGGCCCCACAAGTTCAGAAAATAACTTAAAAATCCAAGTTTCCTTGTTCCGAAACTCTGCAGAAAGATGAACACGGGGCCGTGCTCAGTGAGCACGGGGCCGTGTCCGGTCACTGTTTCATTAAATAAACTATTTTTAGTTTATTTTTCGTAGGATGTCGAGTGAAAACAGCGAAACATCTTCTGTGCATTCGTCAAACAGCCGAAGAGGAAGAAGACCCTCCATTGAAGCTACACTTGTGCACTATGTGATAGCATTAAAGGAGGCTCTCGACGAAATGACTTCAGTAGAGGAGGTCCTAATCGACCGTATTAACGATCTTACGATGGGACTTGAAAGCAGCTTCCAAGAAATTAACCTCTTGCACCAGAGGTTAAATATTCTTGTAGCACCTCCAATGGAACCAGTCCTTCCTCAACAGGATTGGAACCTGGCACTCGGAATCAACAACCCTACCGGGTGGGAAGACTTTCCGGCGGAACCTCCCGTGGAACACCAACAAGAGATCCCGGTGGAAGTTGAAACTCCTCAAACTAATGCCAATGAGCCTTCTTTTCTCCTTCCAAGGGAGGTGGAAGAATGGCTCGCCGACATTTGAGGAGAACCGCACGCGGAAGAAGGAGTTCAAAAAGGCCTTGGTTAACCAAGATTAATTACTTCTTGGAAATTTTGCTAATTAAAATAAAGTAAAGGCTAGGACTCCATGGTTTGTTATTTCTTTGTTTTATCTAGTTTAATTTAGGACTATGTAAGTTCTCTCTATGATGAAATGAAATGATGGTTTTAAGGTTTGGATGGTTTATAATGAATAAAACACACTCATGGTGGTAAAGGATGAAAAGGGGAACGAGAAAAATGAACCCATGCACAAGAACAAGGCAACCCGACAATTCTCACCATTTCAGAAGGTTCAACACGGGCCGTGCCCAACCAACACGGCCCCGTGTTGAGCACCCTGCAGAAAACGCCCAGTTCAGGTAACTGGACACGGGCCGTGTTCACCCAACACGCCCCCGTGTCCAGACTTCTGTTTCTCTTATTTTAATTTTGTTACTGGCACTTGAACACGGGGCCGTGCCCGGATAACACGGGGCCGTGTTCAGTGCCCAGTAACACCAATTTTTGCTTTTTAAACACTATCTTACACATCTAATCAACCTAAAAATTTATTTTTGGGACACATTGAGGACAATGTGTAATTTAAGTGTGGGGGGGATGCTAAAACCTTGTATTTTGCAAGTCCTAAATACAAGCCTTACACAAAACTCTATTGGAACCGCTAAACACCCCAAATTTTTTCAAAAATTTCATTTTTTTACTTGTCTAGGTTTAACTCGGAAAATTCAAGTTCTCAAAAAGGTTATATTTTTATAAATTTACAACCGATAGCGTAGTGATAAAAAGAACCAACATAAGAAAATTATGAAAAGGCATAGCAAACTTATTTAAAATTTGATTATATATACTTGATCACATAAAAACCCATTCCCACAAAAGTGAGTTTTGAGCCTTTATTGAGCACACAATTACATATCATTTGACTAAATGCTCATTTTTCGTTTCTTGTGTGAATAGCCGCTTGGTTCTTACGACTCTAGAACTTGCCATGACAATACATTCCCGGTCCTTATCAACTTAAACCCGAGTAAGTAAATGATGGAGGCATTAGGACTAACCCTTTTTATTTCTACACCATTATTTTTCTTTTTCTTTTACCAACTACCCAAAAATCCCCCTAGTTAGCCCCTTTGAGCCTAAACCTTTTCGTTTCATCACCCAAACAAAAACCCTTTTACCCACCAAAACCTTTTTCATTTTTAACCCTTTATTTTAGTAACAAGTTCGGTTCTTCGTAAAAAAAAAAAAAAAAAAAAAAAAAAAAAAAAAAAAATAATAATAATAATAATAATAATAATAATAATAATTTGTGATAATGATGAAGCAGAAAATAAACAAACAAGTTAATAAAAAATAACTTAGTTTGAATAAAAGCTTCATCAAAATAAAAAGTTGCAAAAATACGAAAACCGACACTTGTTACGCTTTTAGCCCTTTTTCTACTAACCACTAACCCAACCACCTACCTTTAACCCTAGCCTAACCCTTAACCCACAAAGTCCTCTTGATATCTACAAAGGTATAAAAGTTAAAAAGGAGGAGGATTGATTTCTTGGCAAGCCTATGGTAGGAATAAGTTCCATGTCGCTCTCGAGTGATTCACTAAAAATACACCTTCGGCCGAGTGTGAGTGATATCCCCGTGAGGTATGTGAACTTGTATATAAATAGAATTTTAAAAAGGCATGTTATGCCCAAATAAGTAATTTCTTTTATGAAAAGTTCTAAATAAATCATTACGAATAGGAGTGTAAATAAATAAAAATAAAACCCAAAAAGATCTTGGAAATCCCGACACTCTACGACAAGCCCAAAACCTTCTCTTCTACCTATTCCATTTGGGAGTGTAAGCCACATATTAAAGAGTTTTGCTTGAGGACAAGCAAAAGTTCAAGTGTGGGGGTATTTGATGTGTGTAAAATGCAACATATAAATTACATCAAATAAGGCATAAAACTAACCCTTTTTAAGTACTAATATTGGAAAAAGAGTGTTTTTGTCTTCCTTTTGTATTTTCAGGATTAAATGAGCTCAAAAACGCAAAAGAAGCAAAAAGACAGCTAAATCCAACATAAATACAAGAAAAGGAATATTAGTGGAATGCCCGACCCCTCAACGGCACCTTCCAAAGCAAAGTAGAGAAATCAGAAGACTGAACACGCCCTGTGCTCAGCCAGCACGGGGCCGTGTCCAATGTCACACCCTGGCTTTGCGGAAGCGTGGTTATTTTGGTGTGACTTCTTAATACCATAGCTTAACCATAACAAAGCTATATGTAATAAAATCATGCAAGATCATCCATTTGATTAAGTTTTAAAACCAGTGTAACATACCATTGTCTTAAAGACTTACAACACCATAACGTAAAACATTGTCTTGAAAACCATAAACATCAACATGAAATAAACGCAGTTTAAGATTTGTGACTTGTCCAGGAAAGAGTCACATTTCCTAAACTGGGATGACCTTGGAACCCCTATGCAGCGGGAAAACATAACATACCGCGCCAGATCTCGTCAATTTCCTAAAATACATGTAAGTTGAAAAATCAACAATAATGTTGAGCGAGTTCATGTGTAAGTGAGTAAGTAAACCTTTGTGAGTATAAAAATAGTCTTGGTATGTAGCAAATAAGGGGACTTGTGATCACCAATGGTTTGCAAGGCCACTGATATATGTGAAGTGCAAATAGGGAGACTCAAACCTAGCAGATTTCGCCACGGCATTTGTATGTGGACAAAGTCACCCCAAGGTCCGTTTCTAGTTTGGCCTGGGGCTGGGCTCGCTACACCCAGATAGATCTACCGCTCCTGTCCCTCGGTCCCGACATGAGGACTAATGGCCTCATATTGCTCCTACCCACTCACATGATCTGAGTAATACACCTCCTTACGCTAACCATACCGTGTATAAAGTACTCGAAATCATAGTAACATGTATTTCACCCCCGCAGTTAAGAAACCTGAAAACAGTTAGAGAAAAGGGGGACATGAACTCACAGTCGGTGCGTCTCTACCAAGTACTCCAAATCAGAAAGATGTGCGACGACCTACAAGTGCTAATTCTATTAGACGGACGGCCGTGCCTTAGCTTTATAGTTAAATCTTTGGGAAATAGTTAGACAACTATTTTGTGTTTACGTTCTGTATATACTTGGTAGTTAATCTCCTTCCCAAGGATGGGGGATTCAATACATGTGCGTTCCAATTATATTTCCGTAAGTTCGTAAGTTACGTTTTAACAATCGAGTGGTAATATAATTACCGATGTAACTTATATATTTATGGTGAAAGCGTTCGTATTATTTTGGAATCGTTAACGTTCGTAAATATTATTTTTACTCTAAAAATAATATCTATGTATTTTCACAAAATAATCATAAACAGTGTGTGAAAATATATATTTATCGCGTTAAATTTTGTGAAAATCCCACCTCCGAATATTTAGTAAACAAAGTCATGGCGAAATTTATATTTCGAAGACATGTCAAAGAAAATAATTCTAACACTTGTAGTGTAAATAGTTCTAAGTGTTAGGTTTTTAGAAAAATTTCGCCAGAGTTTCCTCTGTAACTGGAGGTGGCCACGCTTTCAAGCGTATCATTTTCTTTAACAAATCAACTCGACAATTTTCTTTTTTCAGTCAAAACCATGTTCAAATCACAAACTAGTCAAAATATGTATATAAATCGCATAAACTTCATGAACTTGTGGTTTATCCAAACTGTGAAGTAAATCTCATTCCTTTTAGGGGATCTATATATAAAACAATCCGATTTTGTAAAAACCTTGTTTTTATGGAAGTTTCGTCTTTACAACTTCTCGTCAACTTGTACAAAAATAGTTATTTTGTCGAAACTTTGTGTTACACAAGTGTTTACACACTTGTGTGTTCTAAAAACCATTCTTGTTAGTGTAAGATCCATTTTTAGAAAGCATGATTTCTTTGACACGCGGTCCTTTGAAAATACCACTTGTAGATACGTAGATCTACTAGTTTTAAACACTATTCTACAAGTAAAACATTTTTACACAAGTTCATGATTCGCGTGTGGTAGAGTTTCACCTTTTAACCCTTGTATTATTCAACACAAGCTTATGTTAAGATCCATGATCTTACCAAACCGGGTTAAACGATGATCCGAGCTACCACATCATAGATCGGGCCTAAATAATCATACATTTCGAATACTACATCATTTACACAACATATGAGTTATTAACCACCATTTTTAGTGTTTTTAGTAAACTTTAATGCTTCAAAATGCAAGATTCCGAGTTTTAATCATCATATATCTTATTAACCACCTTAGATTAGTTCAAGAACGAGTTTTAAGCATTATACCTCTAGCTCGAGGCTAGGGAAGAATCTAGACGTAAATGAGGTGGATAAAAGCTAAGTAGAGAGGTCCTTCGCGTTCCGCTTGCACCAAGCTTCCTAATATGCGATCCTTATCACTTGTGTACCCTTGGTATGTGAAGATTAGAACCGAAAATGATGGATGGAGGGTGGGTGGTGCTTGGCCGTAAGCTTATAGAGAGAAAGAGAGAGTTCTTGGTGAGTTGTGAAGTGTTAAGTGACAAATGGTTTAAGCTTAGTTACTTATAGACAATTCTAATGTGCATTAACCAAAGGATATTGTGCCTCCTAGATATTAAGCACAAGAGATTAAACAAATCAAGTTAGTACAAAAGTGTGTCCTCCTAGTTTGGGGACGGTTAGGAATGGGGGGGGGGGGGGTTTAGTCCATTTCCAACTAGTAGTTAGGCACATTAGTTAGATAATTAGGTTAAGTTAAGTGTTTAACTTGGTTACTAATGTGCAGTGTGCTATGACGGGTGTTAGGGTATACGGGGACCCTAACTGGCTCAGAAAAAGATAAATAATGAAAATAACAATATTTTCATGTTCCGGGTGTAGTCCGGTTGTTCGGTTGGATAGTAATCCGTTAAAGTGTTAACAAAGCTTTAAAGTGTCGTTATTACTCTTTTTAGTGACACTACTCATTCCTGACACTTTGGAAAGTGTCTAGTGTTATTTTTCTCATGTTTTGGCACTTTATTAGTTAGCTAAAAGCTGAATTATTATGTAAAGTGCTGAGTTTTGTACTTAGAGTACGTTTTAGGCACATCCAGTCATAGTGACTTATTCCTAGAGACGCAGTTCCACAACCCTTATATCCCTACACTCACTACTAGTGTAGCAAAACGTTTCTGGCTCGTACAGGCCTTAGAGGCAGTGTTTGCCTGATGCTGGCTTTATCAGCATGTTCAATGGGTTATCCGTGTATTGTGCTACTGTGCTTTTTGTGCATCATGGTTGTCACTAGGGTTCAGCATGTAAATAATGTAGTGACGTAAGTAAAGTATGATGCAAGTAAGTACATGTATCAGATATCAAGTAGCAGTTTATCAGCTAGTTCAAACAAGCACAGTAATTAAGCGGTAATTAATCATTAATTAAGTCGTACAGATACCTGATTTAGTGCGGGTTGTCACATTCTCCCCCCGTTAAATAAATTTCGTCCCGAAATTTAAGTTCTGCTTGTAGATGCAGGGTTCTTAGGAAAAAGGTGGGGGTATTTCTCTTTCATCCGGTCCTCACGTTCCCAGGTGTATTCAGGACCATGTCTGGCATTCCAACGAACTTTGACGAGCTTGACACTGCTCCGGCGGGTCTTGTTAACTTTCCAATCTGTGACCTCAACAGGTTCTTCAACGAAGTGGAGCGTGTCGTCAACATGAATCTCGTCGGTGGGAATGGCAACGGTGACTTGAGTTGGACCTTTCTTTAGATTGGATACATGAAAGGTGTCGTGAACACCATTCAGTTCAGCAGGTAGGTCCAACTTGTATGCTACTAGTCCTATTCTTTCCAGAATTCTGAAGGGACCAATGTAGCGCGGATTTAACTTCCCACGCTTTCCGAAGCGTGCCACACCCTTCCAGGGTGAGACTTTCAACAACACCATTTCTCCAACTTGGAAATCCACATGTTTCCGGTTTGGATCCGCATAGGCCTTCTGTCTGTGGCGAGCTGCTTCGATGCGTTTAAGAATCTGCGTGATCTTGTCTGTCGTCTCTTGGACGATTTCGGGACCAGCGAGCTGCCTATCACCCGCGTCAGCCCAACATAGGGGTGATCGGCACTTGCGTCCGTAAAGGGCTTCGAATGGCGCGACACCAATACCGGTGTGGTAGCTGTTGTTGTATGAAAATTCGACCAAAGGTAAATGTTTATCCCAGCTACCGCCCAAATCCATAACACACGCCCTTAGCATGTCTTCCAAAGTCTGTATCGTTCGCTCGCTCTGGCCGTCAGTTTGCGGATGAAACGCAGTGCTCAGATTCAATTGTGAGCCAAAGGCTTCTTGGAAGGATTGCCATATCCTTGACACAAACCTTCCGTCTCTATCAGAGATGATTGAAAGAGGTACTCCATGACGCGCGACGATCTCTCTCATGTAAATTTCCGCAAGTTTACTAGTACTGTCTTTCTCCTTGATTGGCAGAAAGTGTGCGGACTTTGTTAGGCGGTCAACTATCACCCAAATCATATCATGGCCTCTTGGCGTTCTTGGCAATTTCGTAATAAAATCCATGGAGATTTGTTCCCATTTCCACTTGGGAATTTCAGGCTGTTGCAGAAGTCATGAAGGCTTCTGGTATTCGGCTTTAACCTTAGCGCACGTTAAACATTTGCTCACGTAAACAGCAACGTCGCCTTTCATCCTAGGCCACCAATAGTAATCTTTGAGATCCTGGTACATCTTATCCGCTCCAGGATGGATAGAGTACCGTGACTTGTGAGCTTCATCAAAAATAACTTTCCTTAATCCACCAAACAGAGGAACCCAAATCCTTTTCTCGAAGCATAACGTTCCTTCCTCGTTTGGTACCAATAGCTTCTCCATTCCACGGAGATATTCTGCTTTAAGGTTTCCTTCCTTGAGAGCTTCTTTCTGCGCGGCACGAATGCGCAAGGAAAGATCGGTTTGGATAACCATTTCTAAAGCTCTAACCCTTATGGGTTTGATTCTCTCTTTACGACTTAGGGCATCGGCGACCACGTTCGCCTTCCCTGGATGATACTTTATCTCGCAGTCGTAGTCGTTCAGCAACTCAACCCATCGTCTTTGCCTCATATTCAACTCCTTCTGGTTGAATATATGCTGTAGGCTCTTGTGATCTGTAAAGATTGTACACTTTGTACCATAAAGGTAGTGTCTCCAGATCTTTAAAGCAAAAACCACTGCGCCGAGCTCCAAATCGTGTGTGGTATAGTTCTTTTCATGCACTTTCAACTGACGCGATGCGTAAGCAATAACCTTTTGGCGTTGCATCAACACACAACCCAGTCCTTGACGCGATGCGTCACAGTATACCACAAAATCATCGGTACCTTCTGGTAGAGCTAAGATTGGCGCGTTACAAAGCTTATCCTTCAGTATCTGGAATGCTTCTTCCTGTTTGATTCCCCAATCAAACGTCTTATCTTTCTGGGTGAGGAGCGTCAAAGGTTGAGCGATTTTAGAAAAATCCTCAATGAATCTTCGATAATAGCTAGCCAAGCCCAAGAATTGCCGAATCTCGGTTGGCGTCTTTGGCGTTTCCCAATCCTTGATCGCCTCGATCTTGGTTGGATCCACGTGGATTCCATCTCCATTTACCACGTGCCCAAGGAATTGGACTTCACGTAGCCAAAATTCGCACTTGGAGAATTTGGCATACAGCTGTTCCTTCTTCAGCAGCTCTAGAATGGCTCTAAGATGCTGCTCGTGTTCAGCCTTCGTCTTTGA
>JARYGA010044696.1:0-48629 GCA_030545235.1 Helianthus tuberosus
CCTCCTAAATCCCAGAAAATTCTGGCGAATGCCTTATATGGCGAAATTGTCAAGAGGTTTGAAGAGAATTTTGTTTTATCCCCTCTGCAAAGAGCTGTGTTTGAATGTATACGTGCCCCACATGCTCAGGATTTTCTGTCTGTAGCACCTATTGAAGGCTTGGGGCAACACATGTCGGCTGTTGAATACCGTGCTATCCTTAGATACAGACTGATGATTCATTTGTTCCCAGTTGACGAGCCATGTCCGGTATGCTGCAAAGCGTGTTTGGATTCTTTTGGTGAGCACGCGATCCACTGTAAAGAGCTACCAGGGTTTAAATATCGGCATGATTGGGTGAGAGATGTGTTATGTGATGTTCTTAAGAGGGCTGGGATCCCTGCCAAAAAGAAGGCTCCAGTAAATTTCCTGACTGACCCCTTAGAGGGGAGGTCCACTTTACGCCTGGCGGACATCCTTATGTTTGGATGGGAAGGGGGGAAACACGCTTGTGTAGATCTAACTGGAGTCTCCCCCCTTGTCGGGCTCAAGGACAAGGGCTTTGTCGTAGGGCAAGCAGTGCTCAAGGCAGAGGCGAGAAAAGTGGCAAAACATGAGAAAGCCTGCCTGGAGAATCAACATGTGTTTGTCCCGTTTGCGTTTGATACCTTTGGTGGTCTCGCACCTGACGCTGTGCGACTTTTGAATCGGGTTCAAAAAGTCGTTAATAGTAATTCTTCGTCGCTAAAGGTTTCAAACTTTGTATTTAGTAGAATTGGTTTTTCTATTCAAAAGGGGGTGGCGGCGCAACTTGTTGTCCGACTACCTGCCATTACTTTGTAATTGCCCTTTTTCATGTGGAATGATATTGGTTTCATTTGGGAGTGTAAGCAAAAAAAAAAAAAAATTTTTTTTCAAGAAATCAGCAGTTTAACAAGAAAAGTCAATGAACAGTCAAAGATCATTGATTTGGCTTGTGAAACTGTGAAAGAAAAGACTAACGAACTTTCGGAAAAGTGCACAGGAAACACATTCAAGAAAATTTGAAACGAAGTAATGATAAAAAGGGAGTGGGGTTTAATAAAGCCTCATCTTCTAAAGCTCAATACTGCTCCTTTTTACCAAATGAAGATGAGGCAACTGATGTTGTACCCACTGCACAAGAAGTAGTGGATCCGATAGCTGTGGACTTGCCAAATAGTCCAGTTTCTTTCAAAGAATCTTTTGGGCCTAATAGTACACCTCATAAAGTGGATGAGGATACTGAAGACAAAAAGGTCAAAGCATTTGAAAAGGGATCATATAAAAAGAAAGGTTATAAGAAAAGATCCTGTTTTAAATGTCACAACAAAGGACATATGGCGAGTTGTTGTCCTTTGAAGAAAGGTAAGCAAAAAGTTGATGAGGTTAAGGATGGGAATCAGGTTGGGTGAAACAATAATGTAAAATCAAGTTGTCAGACAAATCAACGTAGATTTCAACCTAAACTGTCAACATCAGGAAGATTTGATAGGCCAAGAAGCAATTCTACAAAAACAAATCATGTTAGTGGTCAATCAAATCATTCTCAAAATAGAAATTTTGGATATATCGATACCAAACTTCTGGTAATTGAAATTTTCAACAAAGAAATGGATATAGGAGTTTTGGTAATTTAAATATTCAACATAATCCAAAATTTTTCCAAAGTTCAAGTTTAGGTAATGGGAGAAGAAGATATCAAGATAATAATTTTCAAAATCCGAGAGTTTATTGGAACTCTGGCAATCAAAGACCTAGTGGAAATTATAAATCTTGTTCAACAACAGGGAAGACATCCAAGACACCTGTAGGGTGTGATGGATATTGGATAGAACATCATACAACTTGATGTCTTGAAAAAGATGAATATCCCGGAAAGAGAAATAATTCCCAGATCATATGTCCTTGTCGGATTCAGCGGTAAAACGAAGAACACGCCGGGGGACATCAAGCTCCCAATCTACATCGAGGGGGTAAACTCTATACAAAAAATTTGTCTTATTGACTGCTTATCTTGTTGCAATGTTATCCTTGGCAGGCCTTGAATTCATGAAATGAAAGTTGTCTCGTCAACGTACCACCAATGTGTAAAACTACCAACACCTTGGGAGGTAGTGAAGATTGAAAGCGATCAGCAAGAGGCCACGAATTGTTACACCTCTTCAATGAAACCGGCATCAAAACCAAGGGTGGCATAGCAATCACATCAACCTCCAAGGAGTGTCCAGGAGGCTGTAGAGCAAGACATCAAAGACGTAATACTGGATCCTCAGGATCTGGAAATCAAAGTCCTCATAGGATGCGGGATCCTTGAATATATAGAACAGGATATGGTATCCCTCCTCAAAAGAAGAAAGTCTACCTTTGCTTGGAAACATGAGGATATGACAGGTATCTCTAAAGATATTATAACACATAAATTGGGAATTGATAAATCTTTCAGGCCAATTCATCAAAAAAGAAGAAAATTTGCACCTAAAAGGAATGTCATTATCCAAGAGGAGGTAGAGAAACTCTTGAAGGCATGTATGATTAGGGAAGTTAAGTATCCAAGATGGTTAGCCAATGTGGTGGTTGTTCAAAAGAAAAACAGAAAGTGGAGGATATATGTCAACTTTATAGATTTAAATAAGGCATGTCCCAAGGATCCTTTCCTCTGGATTCCAACAAATTCAGATGGAGCCATCTGACTAAGAGGATACATCATTCATGACTCCTCTTGGAATATACTATTATATTGCAATGTCCTTTGAACTAAGAAATGCAGGTGCCACCTACCAAAGACTGGTCAATATGATGTTCAAAGAGCAGATAGGAGACACTATGGAAGTCTATATAGATGACATGGTGGTCAAGTCCAAGAAAGCTAAGGACCATCTCAAGGATCTAGAAGTGGCATTCAATATCCTTGATCAATACAACATGAAACTGGCTCCTTCAAAGTGTCAGTTTGGTGTTAAAGCTGGGAAATTCGTAGACTACATGGTGACAAAGAGAGGGATTGAAGCAAGCCCCAAGCAAATTAAGGCGATTGTGAATATAAAATCTCCTACCAATGCTTAGGATGTCCAGAGATTGACAGGAAGGATCGCGGCCCTAAACAGATTCATTTCAAAATCCTCAGAGAAGTGCAATGATATTTATGATATTCTGAGGAAGAATAAGAAATTTGAGTGGACTGAGAAACATGAAGCTGCACTCAAGGCTCTCAAGGATTATCTATCCTCAGCACCAGCCCTGATGAAACCAGAGGATGGTGAACCATTATCCTTGTACTTAGGAGTTTCAGGTAAAGCAGTAAAGTGTTAGTTAAGGATCATGAAGGCCAACAACATCCGGTATATTATGTAAGTAAAAGCCTTCTTGATGACGAAGCCAGGTACTCTCATTTAGAGAAATTAATTCTTGCATTGATCATGGCTTCCACTAAACTTAGACATTATTTTAAAACATATACTATTATTTTGAAAACTAAATTTCCTATCAAGAATGTTCTCAGGAGACCTGAAATGTCAGGAAGAATGGCGAAATGGGCAGTCCATGCATATGATATTAGATATGAACCAAGGACTGCTATCAAGTCTCAAGTTTTGGCTGACTTTGTGGCTGATTTCAGTAGTGATCTACAAAAGGAAGCTGAACTAGAGGTTTAACAACTTGAAGAGACCAAGGATTCTTGGACACTCATCACCAACAGAGCCTCAAATGTCAAAGGAACCGGGTTAGGAATACTACTAAAATCACCACAGGGGGACATAATACCCCAATCCGTTGCATGTGAATTCCAAACCACTAATAATGAAGCAGAATATGAGGTACTAATAGCCGGTTTGCAATTAGCTAAACAGATGAGGATCGGGTATCTTCAAGTGTATATAGATTCATTTCTATTTACTAACCATTATAATGGCCCATATGCTGTGAAGGGTGAGAAACTAATCAAATATTTAAAAATTGTTAAAAAAAAACTAGCAAGTGCTTTCGATTCTTTTAATATAACGCAGGTACCTAGAGAAGAAAATGCTGGGGCAGATGCGTTGGCAAATTTAGGATCATCCTTAAAGATACCAGAAGACGTGAGGATACCTATTATCCACATTCTTTTTCCCGCAATTGAGGAAAATGAAGCATTGGAAATAGTTGAGGATACTGCAATTGTACCCAGTGATGTGCAGCCGAATTCAGGATCATGGATCCTTCCAATTATGAACTACATTAAGAATGGGGAAATTCCCACAGGGGAGAATCCCAGAGCCTTCAGGATTAAGGTATCTCAATTTACTATATTAAATAACACTTTGTATAAAAGATCTCTTGCAGGTCCCTACTTGCGATGCATTGAGGATCCAGAAATTCAAGAGGTCATGAAGGAGATTCATGAATGAGACTGTGGAAACCACACTGGGGGCAGCGCACTATTCTCAAGGATCCTTAGAACAGGTTACTACTGGCCCACAATGAAAAAGGATGCAGTAGATTATGCAAAGAGGTGCAATGCTTGCCAAAGATATAACATCCTACATCAACTAGTAGAGCAGGAGGAAAAGTATTTATGCTAGCTGTTTTGGTCAAAAATCAAGCAATGACAATGTAACCAAACTTTCTGTTGTGAGGTATGATGCTTGAATCGATGAACAACAATAAGGATCACTATGAAATGTAATGAACAAGTGACACGAAGATTTATACGAGGAAAAAGCCCTTGATCAATGAATGATCTCCGGCATAAAAAACCTCGGGTGATGGAAACTACCGATCACCAACTCAAATTAAACAAGAAATGTATTACAACTTCGGATGATAGCGAGCTAAGTACAAGGATCACTATAGTGTATTGTGTAAAAAAGTGTGTAATCGCCAAGTGAGTTAACGAGAGCTGGTGAGAGCAGTTGTAAGAGTGTGTGTGTAGCCAAAAATAGCCAAGTGTTTTCTAATTAGCTCGCTACCCCTTTAAAAATGGAAAATATCTACACTAACTAACATTCCGCAAATGGTGCAAGTCCTCCACGACTCCATAACGTCCACTTTTGGCCAAGCACGTGCGGAATAAACATAGAATATGCTCCAGGAATATCGCCAAGACCAAGTCCAAGTTGATACTCCTGCAAAACAATTTCGAATTCAAAGTAGACAACCGTTAGTACAAGGATCCTTATGATGATCCATGATCCTGATCCTGAAACACTTCTGAGGATCACCAATTCAAACAGAAGTAAGGATCACTAAGCCCAACAGCGATTGAGGATCACTGATCATTTAGAAATCCACCCCTAACAATTGCCCCCAAAATATAAGGAGTAATTATGTAAATAAATGAGTTATATTTTGTTCTTATCCGCAATCAACTAACGGATAACTAGCCGTTGTAATCGGACTAGCCGTTACGAACATGACGTCACTGAGATGACTATCCTGCAAAACCATCATTATAAATAGGAGTTAGGGATAGGGATCAATCAGCATTCAAATTCAAGAGAAACTCCCTTTAAATTCTCATCCGACGATCAAGCAGGTATCTCTTTTCCTTTTCTCCCTTTACGTTTTCTTTCTCTGTTCATCTTCTTCTCTATTGCTATGACCAAGATGATGCTAAGATCCTCACCGGCTAAGGATCACAAGAAGGACAGTCCTCTTAAGAGCCAGGGATCATCAAAGATTTGACGAATGAAAGGTGCTGTTTCACTGATCCACAAATAGATAGAATCCGCCATTGTTTTCCGGCAAACACCGATTTCAAGCCATTTGACCCCACCATTCTAAGCGATTATGTTTCTGAAACTTGGGTAGCCTTCCCGGTCACACCATTCACAATAGGATACACATATCCTCTCCCTGAGTTCACCCAGTCTTTCTTCTCGCTCACCGGCATCTCTTACATTCAAGCTATGCCAATGATCTGGAGGGTCTTATATACCCTCGAAAGGATCATTGAGCAAGAAGGAATTGCTCTGGGAATGTCGGAATTGGCCGAAATATATGATCTCACAACATTTGGATCCCACCGATATCTATTCAAGCGTAAACCCGGTGAAGAACATCCCATCTTCAAAGCCACTAAGAATGATAGTAATTGGAAACGGAGATTCTTCTTTGTCAGAAGGGATTCTCTTCCTGATGGAAAAGATCGGCCGAGGAAATGGAGTACCCATGGTAGGATAGAGGATCCTTAGAAGGATCACTGAGTAAGCTTGTTTCTGATGAGGATAACTAACATGCTTTTGTTTCTTTTATACAGCTATCACTGTTTCACATATTATACCCTCACCTGCCACCAAGGAGAGACTTGCTGCTTTCAGAAAACTTGATCCTGCAACAAGGTCATTCAAAGCAAATACCCAGGATTCTCAAGAGGTATCCTCAGGTTCTGTCACGATGTCAAGTAAGTATCCTGTTCTTTTTATAATTAAATGTTTAAATAAATAGTTTAATAGAAATAGGATAAGGATACTTATCTGTTTTGGGTGCGTAGGTGCCGGGAAATCTTCAAAGTCCGCCTCCAAATTCAGTGTCACTGATCTAGACACTATCCGATCCTCCAAGAAAAAGTCTGCTGCTAGCCCTTCCATTGTAATCCCCAAGGCTACCACTTCAAAGGGAAGAGGTGGAAAGAAAAGAAAAACCTCTAAAGCTGACAACCTTCAAGGCTTGCCTCTGATCCGCCATCAATTCCACGAGTACCTTAATGATATAAGGATCACTGACTCAGCTTAGTTATCCTATCCACTTGAGGATCACTTGATCCTTATCTTTGCATTGTCTTCTTTGTAGAAATTTGCGGAGATTGAGGACTATGTTGGGAATGTTGAGGAGCTTGAGGAGAAATACTCTGATCTCCAAAAGGTGGCGGTGCTCAAGGACCACAAAATTGCTTCCCTTGAAAAGGACCTCAATAATGCCAAAGCTCAGATAGTTGCAACTCAGATCAATGCTGATTATGAGAAGCATGAGATCACACCGGATGCTAAAGTCTCGGCTGCCATTGCCATGTACAAGACCAAGCTGCAGATGGCTCAAGAAGCTCAGGATCCTGCCTTCGATAGGGGCAACTGGGACATGGAGGGCTGGAAGGCTAGGTTGGCTGAATTGGAGGATGATGAAGACGAGGCTGACGAGGTTCTGGCAATCGAAGCTAGTGGCTGTGGCAAGGATCAGGTGAAGGATATGGGAGCTGAAGGAGATGGTGATGCAGCGAAGGCATAGGCTGCATGAATGGGCGATGAAGGACAATTCTAGACGTAGCCGGAGCCCATTTTTTTAGTTTAGTTATGGTTTTTTGTTTTGATGATGTTTTGATGAACAATGGTTGGTCTGTACTTAAACAATAGTAATTAGGGTTGAGGATCATGGATGATCCTTTGAACAATAGGTAGGATAATGGGTGGTGGATGGATCCTCTGTTTGGGGGATGAAGCCACTCGTTATCCTTCCGTCTTTAATTTCCTGCACCTGTTAGACCTATGAACAATGGACACCCTTTGCCAACCCATGTGGACGGGCCACGTTTTGCTGGTAGAAACGTGGGTTGGCAATTTTGACAACCTTAAAGGGTTTTAATCTTTTGTGAATAAAATAACTTTAACTTTTTGGCTTATCTTGTGTTGATATCCTTGTTTTTATTTTCCAACTGTTGTGATGTTTATTTTGTTTAAACTTATCAAGTAAAGAAAAAATTTAAGAAATATCCCCAAAAAGTTTAGGATATGATCAAAGATCACATATCCCATAGTCGACAAGTTCTGAAAAGTACTATAGTTTAAGGATCATAAGTTTAGTTGTCAAAGGATAAGGGTCACTTAAATAAATAATGAATAAAATCAAAATAGTTAAGGATCATACCTGAGGATCCAAGTTAGGATCCTATCCTATAACACTTATAATCAGGATAACCCAAAGGACAAACCTTAGTAGAAGGTAAGGATCAAGGATCCTTGGTTATTTTGCTTCAAAAACCTGAAATAGGATATAACTTGGGACTAAGCCAATATAAGATGAAAGTTAGTAACTGGGGACAAGCCCAACAATTCTGGGGACAAGCCCAATATACTGGGGACAAGCCCAAAGGATAACTGGGGACAAGCCCAAGGATAACTGGGGACAAGCCCAAAGGATAACTGGGGACAAGCCCAAGGATAACTGGGGACAAGCCCAAAGGATCGTATGTAAACCGGAGTATGGCCCTCACTGGCGACTATCCAAACTTAGTGACATGAAAATGCCAAAACCTTAGCTAACGTGAAAACGTTAGAAACCTTAGGAACGGATGTATGGTACGTCTACCATTATACGTAGGATCCTGAATATAGTCAGCACAATGAAATTGTCAGCCCCTAAAGCGAGTACTGGTCCCATTGCCATGAACTATACCAGGATCATCGTGCACTACTGGCGAAACTAGGGACAGGCCCAAACTAGGGACTAGCCCAAATAACTGGGGTCAAGCCCAAATAACTGGATACTTCTGTGGATAATCATTCCTTTGTTAAGGATACCTGAACCTTCAAAACTCAGAATAAAGTGAAAGGAGGATAAAGGATACAGGATCCTTATCCCTATATAAGAGAATAAAAGAATGAAATAGTTTGAGATTAGAAGATTACCAAGATGAGGATCATCCGTTCTGTAAGGATCCTTCAAGGATACTGGTCAGGTAAGGATCATGGATCCTTGTCACATAAAGTATTTTTTCAAATGGACAGCATTCCAAGCCCTTGGTAGCAAATCACCTTCCATTGTTAGCAATCGATATGCCCCCTTTCCTGCTTCAGCTTCAATCAAATAGGGGCCTTCCCACTTTGGTGCTAGCTTTCCATCAGCGGGATTGGTGGTATTCTGAAATGCTTTCCTTAACACCATATCACCAACTTGGATTTTTCCTGATCCTGACATTTTTGTTGTAAGCTCCAGCCATCCTTTGTTGATAACTGGCCATCCTTATCCTTGCCAAGTCCCTGATTTCTTCTATAGTATCCAGGTCTTGAACCAAGTTTTCAGCGTTTTCTTCAGGATCACGAATGCTTGTTCTTGCAGTTGGAACCACCATCTCTGTAGGTATCACTGATTCTGCCCCAAATCCCAAAGAAAATGGAGTTTGGCCTGTAGCATTCTTGGGAGTTGTCCTATCAGCCCAAAGCACATAAGGTAGTTCTTCTGCCCATTTTCCTTTCTTGGATCCAAGCTTCTTCTTCAAATTGTTGATGATGATCTTGTTGGATGATTCTGCCTGACCATTAGCTTGTGGGTGGACTGGTGTTGATGTTATCATCTTAATCCCCCAACTGTCACAAAAGTTAGTGGTTCTATTCCCAATAAATTGGGATCCATTATCACAAATAATCTCAGAAGGGATACCAAATCTAGTAATAATGTTTCTTTTAATAAAGGATATAACTTCCTTTTCTCTGACTTGAGCAAAGGCTTCAGCCTCTATCCACTTAGAGAAGTAATCAGTCATAGCCTCATTGTTGGTAGTTTGAAATTCACAAGCTATGGAGTGGGGTATTATGTCCCCATATGGCGATTTTAGTAGTATTCCAAGCCCTGTTCCCTTTACATTAGAGGCTCCATCAGTGAAGAGTATCCAAGGATCCTTAGTTTCTTCAAGTTGTTGGACTTCTAACTCAGCTTCCTTTTGCAAGTCACTACTAAAATCTGCCACAAAGTCAGCTAAGGCTTGGGATTTGATGGCAGTCCTTGGTTCATATCCTATATCGTATGCACTAAGCTTCACTACCCACTTAGCCATCCTTCCTGACATTTCAGGTTTCCTGAGGACATTCTTAATTGGAAAATTAGTCTTAACAATAATGGCATGAGTCTCAAAATAATGTCTCAATTTAGTAGATGCCATAATTAATGCAAGGATAAGTTTTTCTAAATGTGAATAGCTGGATTCAGCATCAAGTAAGCTCTTACTTACATAATAAACCGGATGTTGTGTACCTTGGTAATCCTTAACAAGGACCGCACTTACTGCTTTTGAGGATACCGCCAAGTATAAGGATAACACATCTCCCTTTTCTGGTTTCATCAAGGCTGGGGCTGAGGATAGGTAATCCTTAAGAGCTTTAAGGACACTTTCATGCTTCTCAGTCCATTCAAATTTCTTGTTCTTCCTCAGGATGTCATAGAACTCCTTGCACTTTTCTGAGGATTTGGATATGAATCTGTTCAAGGCTGCGATCCTGCCCGTCAATCTTTGCACATCCTTAGCATTGGCAGGAGATTTGATATTCACAATAGTTTTAATTTGCTCTGGACTTGCTTCAATGCCCCTCTTTGTCACCATATATCCTAAGAATTTACCTGCCTTAACACCAAAATGACACTTGGAAGGATTAAGTTTCATATTATATTTATCAAGGATATTGAATGCTTCCTCCAAGTCTTTAAGGTGATCCTCAGCCTTCTTGGACTTAACCACCATGTCATCAATATAGACTTCCATAGTGTGTCCAATTTGTTCCTTGAACATCATATTGACTAGCCTTTGATAAGTAGCACCTGCATTCCTTAATCCAAATGGCATAGCAATATAACAGTATATGCCAGTTGGGGTCATAAAGGCTATATCCTCTTGATCAGATGGTTCCATCTGAATTTGTTGAAATCCAGATGAAGCATCCATAAAAGTCAACAACTCATGACCCGCGGTAGCATCCACCATGGAGTCAATGTGGGGTAATGGGAAAGGATCCTTAGGACATGTCTTGTTTAAATCTGTAAAATCGACACATACCCTCCACTTTCCATTTTTCTTTTGAACAACAACCACATTGCCTAACCATCTTGGATACTTAACCTCTCTTATCATACCTGCCCGAAGTAGCTTATCTACCTCTTCCTGGATAATAGCATTCCTTTCAGGTGCAAACTTCCTCCTCTTTTGATGAATTGGCTTGAATGACCTGTCAATGCCAAGTTTATGAGTGATTATATCTTTAGATATACCTGTCATATCCTCATGTTTCCAGGCAAAGGTGGTTTTCCTTCTTTTGAGGAAGGATACTAGCTCCTGTTCAATATCGCTAAGGATCCCTGATCCTATGAAGATCTTGGATTCAGGATCATCAGGATCCATGAGGATTTCTTTCAAATCCTGTTCTCTTGCCTCCAAGACATCTCTTGAAGGACACTTTAATTGCTATTGCTCCCTTGGTCTTGAAGCTGGCTTCATTGATGAGGTATAGTAATTTTTAGCCTCCTGTTGATCACTCTCAATTTTCACCACTCCCCAAGGACTTGGAAGCTTTACACGTTGATGATAGGTGGATGGGACTGCCTTCATGTCATGTATCCATGCCCTGCCAAGGATAACATTACAACATTGTTAGGGGAGGATATTCTAACAATTAGTGATCCTTATTCGTTATCCTAACTAGTGATCCTTACTTCTGTGACAGGTGGTGATCCTTAGAAGAGCTTCAGGATCAGGATCATGGATCACTTTAAGGATCCTCGTACTGACGATTGTTTACTTATGTTTTGTACTATCTCGCAGGTATAACCAGCTTGACCAAGTCTTGGCGACATTCCTGGAGAATATTCCCAAACTATTCTGCACGTGCTTAGCTAAAAATGGACGTTATGGAGAACGTGGGGGCTTGGCACAAAAATCAGATAGTTAGTTTGGTAGTTAGATTTCTATTTTAAAAGGGGTAATGAGATAGTAGAAAAACACTTAGCCATTTTTGCAGCTACACACATTCGTATACTCTCACACTTGAAGCTCTCGACGAACATACATTCATTTTCACTTACTGATACACATTTCACGATAGTGATCCTTGTACCTAGCTCGTTACTATCTGAAGTTGTAAACATTTTATCATTTATTTGAGCTTGGTGATCGGTAGTTTCCATCACCCGGGGTTTTTTGTGCCGGAGATCAACTCTTGATCAAGGGCTTTTTCCCCGTATACATCCTTGTGTCGTTTGTGCAAATTACATTGAAGTGATCCTTGTCATTGATATACATAATCAGCATCATACCCCGTAACAAAGAGTTTGGTTGCAATATCCTCAACAGATTTTTTGACCAAAACAGTTTGGCGCCCACCGTGGGGCAATTGGTGCTTCGTCCTTAGAAAAATTCGCATTTCTGTGCTCATTTCGGTTCACTACAACCAAGCAAATGGCTTCCTCAGCGAAGAATGCTTCAAACTTGATGCCTTCATTCACTTCTTCACAAGGCGTCCCTCCTTTGCCTCCACCACCTTCTGGACCCCAGAAGAATGCCGAGAATGCTGCGAAAAAACCAACTCCCATTTTCTCAAAACCTCCAACTTCTTCTGCTTCTTACACTCCCACTACTAGTGACATGTTTACTTTGATTTTGCAGATGAAGGATCAGATACGGAAACAGGATAAGACCAATGAGAGGATTCTCAAAGAAATTGGAGATCTCAAGAAACAAAAGACAACGGCAGAGGATCATTCCCCACTGGTGCCGAAATCCCTGAATTTTGATACTCCAGTGATTACTTCTCAGCCATCAGTGGTCCCAGAAGTTCAATATGTGGGTGGACCAAAAGGAGTGCACTATGGAACAACAACAATGACCCAGGCATCAGGTTCATATTTCCAGCCAGCGGGATCCTATCCTCAGCATATGGGATCCCTCACGAATTCAGGAGGATATTCAGGAATGCAGCAGGTTCAAGGATCCTCCTTCGTTCCAGGATCATCCCAGGTTCAAGGATCCTCCTTCGTTCCAGGATCATCCCAGGTTCAAGGATCCTCCTTCGTTCCAGGATCATCCCAGGTTCAAGGATCCTCCTTCGTTCCAGGATCATCCCAGGTTCAAGGATCCTCCTTCGTTCTAGGATCGTCCCAGTTTCAAGGATCCTTCCAGATGCCAGGATCCTTGAGGAGTTTGCAAATAGGAAGTTCAGATGTCCATCAGGGAGATTTCATTCCAATGCAGACCAATGCTTCTACTGGTCCCTCGATCATTCAAGAGCCCCAATAATATGGATTAACATCCATTCTTCCTAACTTGAATCCAATGGGAGGTAACAATTTTAATAATTCTCATACTACTAACCATGGTCTTATGCAGGATCCAGGTATCAATCATGCCATGGCCAGAGAATTGCAAAAGCTAAAGGATATGATATCAAGTGTTCCGGGAGTAGTCAAACCTATCCCAGAGATTGAAGACGGGAGCCACAAGATATCTCATTTTGCACCACCAATCTGTGATGCTGAGATACCCAAGAGGTTCCATGTGCCTACAATGAAACTGTATGATGGTTCGATAGATCCCGAAGAACACATAGCACAATACAGGGAGAGGATGGAGATCAATCCAATCCCAGAAAGGTTAAAGGAAGCATGCCTGTGCAAAGGATTCGGATCCACTCTTACTGGATCAGCTCTCAAATGGCTGCTAAGTCTTCCCCCCTACTCTATTACCTCTTTTGCTAATCTAGTTAATCTATTTAATAATCAGTTTTCTTGTAGTAGGAAATTTGAACGATTAACTAGTGATTTATATAGGATAACCCAGGGTCATAATGAATCATTAAGGGATTACATTACCAAATTTAGTAAAGAATCCTTAGACATTCCCAACTTAGATATAGCTACGGATGTTGAGGCCTTTAAAATGGGATTGCTTAGGGATTCGTCTTTCTATGATGATCTTGTTATGACACCATGCAGGAACTTAGACGAGGTAAGAACCCGAGCACTTAGGTTCATTCGGCTAGAGGATGACAAGAGGATCCAGGAGAGGTTAGCAGGATCCTCAAAGCAGGATAAGCAAGGATCCTCATTCAGGAACAACAAATTCAGATCCTACAGCAGATCTGATAATCAGAACGTGCACTCTGTTGATCAAGAAGAGGATGATGAGGATTATCCTCCAATTTCTGAATATTGTTTTAGTGTTGATAACAATGAACTAATCCTTGTTATGCAGAACCTAGGTGATAAAGCTAGATGGCCGAGAAAGAATGATAGGCCAGCTGCAACTAAGGATAAATCAAAGTGGTGTGCATATCATGAAGACTTTGGGCACCTCACAGAAGAATGCATTGCATTAAGAAAGGAAATTGGATACTTGTTGAGCAAGGGGCATCTAAAAGAGTTGTTGGGAAGAAAAAAGTCAAGGACTCAGGATCCTGAAAGGATCCCTGAGAAGGCTCCAGCTCCTCCAGCAGATGCACAAGTGATAAACTTTATTTCTGGAGGATCCGACATTTGCGGCACATCCTTCTCAGCAGCTAAAAGGCATGCAAAGGAAACTAAAATGGATAATGGAGAAAGACCAGTTCGAACATCAAGTGTCTCCGAAGGAAAAGTCATAACCTTTGATGAAGAGGATCGTGTTGATATCCAGGATCCTCATCACGATGGTTTAGTTATTACTCTTTTCATATCTAATCATTTTGTCCGCAGGATCCTTATAGACGGAGGAAGTTCAGTGAACATTATCCAGCTTGATGTTCTAAAGAAGATGGGTATCCCTGAATCAGAGATCATACCAAGATCCTCCGTGCTCGTGGGATTTAGTGGCGAAACTAAGAACACCCTGGGGGACAGTAAACTCCCAATATATATTGAAGGCTTACACTCTTGTCACAAATTTTGTGTTATTGACTGTTTATCTTGTTGTAATGTTATCCTTGGCAGTCCTTGGATACACGATATGAAAGCAGTCCCACCTACTTACCATCAATGTGTGAAGCTCCCTAGTCCTTGGGGAATAGTAAAGATTGATAGTGATCAGCAGGAGGCTAAGAATTGCTACACTTCATCGATGAAACCAGCTTCGAAGTCAAGGGAGCAATAGAAAATCAAGGTATCCTCCAAGGAATGTCTTGGAGGCCAGAGAGCAGGATGTGGTAGAAATCCTCATGGATCCTGATGATCCTGAATCCAAAATCTATATCGGATAAGGGGTCCTTGGCGAAATGAAAGAAGACCTCGTATCCTTCCTCAAAAGGAGAAAGACTACCTTTGCATGGAAACACGAAGACATGACTGGTATATCCAAAGATGTTAACACTCATAAACTCGGCATTGACAGATCCTTCAAACCAATCCATCAAAGGAGAAGAAAGTTTGCACCGGAAAGGAATGTCATTATCCAAGAAGAGGTAGAGAAATTGCTCCGGGCAGGTATGATTAGAGAGGTCAAGTATCCAAGATGGTTGGCCAATGTGGTTGTTCTTCAAAAGAAAAACGGAAAGTGGGGGGTATGTGTCGATTTTACCGATTTAAATAAGGCATGTCCCAAGGATCCTTTCCCTTTACCCCACATTGACTCCATGGTGGATGCAACTGCGGGTCATGAACTGTTAACTTTTATGGATGCTTCATCTGGATTCCAACAAATCCAAATGGAACCATCCGACCAAGAGGATACAGCCATCATGACTCCAACTGGTATATACTGCTATATTGCTATACCGTTCGGATTAAGAAATGCAGGTGCAACATATCAAAGGCTGGTGAATATGATGTTCAAGGATCAGATTGGACAAACTATGGAGGTTTACATAGATGATATGGTGGTAAAATCCTTAAAAGCTGAGGATCACCTAAGAGACTTGGAGGAAGCATTCGATATCCTTGACAAATATAACATGAAACTTAATCCTTCAAAATGTCACTTTGGTGTTAAAGCAGGAAAATTCTTAGGATATATGGTGACAAAGAGAGGCATTGAAGCTAGCCCGGAACAAATCAAAGCAATAGTGAACATCAAATCTCCGGCCAATGCTAAGGATGTTCAAAGGCTAACAGGAAGGATAGCAGCCTTGAACAGATTTATATCCAAGTCCTCTGAGAAGTGTAAAGAATTATATGATATCCTAAGGAAGAACAAGAAATTTGAGTGGACGGAGAAGCATGAAAATGCTTTAAAAGCCCTCAAAGATTACCTATCCTCGGCCCCGGCTTTGATGAAACCAGAAAAAGGTGATGTGTTATCCTTGTATCTTGCAGTATCCTCAAAAGCAGTAAGTGCGGTCCTTGTTAAGGATCATCAAGGTACACAACATCCTGTCTATTATGTAAGTAAAAGTTTACTTGATGCCGAATCCAGGTACTCACACCTTGAAAAGCTTATTCTTGCATTAATTATGGCATCTACCAAGTTAAGGCATTAATTTGAAACTCATGTTATTATTGTTAAAACTAATTTTCCAATTAAGAATGTCCTCAGGAAACCAGAGATGTCAGGAAGGATGGCTAAGTGGGCAGTGAAATTGAGTGCATATGATATAAGATATGAGCCTAGGACAGCCATCAAATCCCAAGCATTAGCTGACTTTGTGGCTGATTTCAGTAGTGATTTACAAGAAGAAGCTGAACTAGAAGTCCAGCAGCTAGAAGAGACCAAGGATCCTTGGATACTTTATACTGATGGATCCTCAAATGTCAAAGGCACAGGGCTTGGAATACTACTAAAATCGCCACAGGGGGACATAATACCCCATTCTATAGCTTGTGAGTTCCAAACCACTAACAATGAGGCTGAATATGAAGCCTTAATTGCTGGTTTGCAAATTGCAAAGCATATGGGGATCAGGTATCTTGAGGTACATGTAGATTTATTGTTAATTACAAACCACTTTAATGGATCCTACGCTGTTAAAGGTGAAAAGCTAACCAAATATTTAGAGATAGTCAAAAGTTTGGCACTCTCTTTTGTTTCCTTTAGTTTGACGCAGGTACCAAGGGAAGAAAATACAGAGGCTGATGCATTGGCTAACTTAGGATCATCCTTGAAGATCCCGGAGGATATCAAGATTCCTATTATCCATATCCTGACCCCGGCTATCGAGGATCACGAGGCTATGGAGATAGGAAATGATTCTGCAATTATCCCTTGTGAGGATACTCAATCCCATTCAGGATCAGGATCATGGATCTCACCAATTATGAGATACTTACAACATGGAGAGATTCCTACAGGAGAAAACCCTAGGGCTTTCAAATCTAAGGTATCTCAATTCACAATTATGAATAATATGTTGTATAGACAATCTCTTGCAGGACCATACTTGAGATGCATTGAGGATCCTGAAGTTCAAGAAGTTTTAAAAGACTTCCATGAAGGAGATTGTGGAAACCACACTGGGGGCAGGGCATTATTCTCAAGGATCCTGAGGATAGGATACTACTGGCCAACCATGAAGAAAGATGCTGTGGAGTATGCCAGAAGATGTGATCCTTGCCAGAGACACAGCAATATCCTTCATCAACCAGCTGAATTATTGCATCCTATATCCTCCTCTTGGCCATTTGTGAGATGGGGTATGGATATAGTTGGTAAACTCCCTAAGGCACCTGGTGGAAAAGTATTCATGCTAGCTATGACTGATTACTTCTCCAAGTGTATAGAGGCTGAAGCTTTTGCCCAAGTCAGAGAAAAGGAAGTTATATCCTTCATTAAAAGAAATATTATAACTAGATTTGGAATTCCTTCTGAGATTATATGTGATAATGGTTCCCAATTTATTGGGGGCAGAACCACTAACTTTTGTGACATCTGGGGGATTAAGATGATAACATCAACACCAGTCCACCCACAAGCTAATGGCCAAGCAGAATCATCCAACAAGACCATCATCAACAATTTGAAGAAGAAGCTTGGATCCAAGAAAGGGAAATGGGCAGAAGAACTACCTTATGTGCTTTGGGCTGACAGGACAACCCCTAAGAATGCAACTGGTCAAACACCATTCTCTTTGGTGTTTGGGGCAGAATCAGTGATCCCAACAGAAATGGTGGTTCCAACTGCTAGAACAAGTACTCGTGATCCTGAGGAGAATGATGAGAACTTGGCTCAAGACCTGGATACTATTGAAGAAATCAGGGATATGGCTAGGATAAGGATGGCCAGTTATCAGCAAAGAATGGCTGGTGCTTACAACAAAAATGTCAGGATCAGGAGGTTTCAAGTTGGAGACATGGTATTAAGGAAAGCATTTCAGAATACCACCAATCCTGCTGATGGAAAGTTAGCTCCAAAATGGGAAGGCCCTTATTTGATTGAAGCTGAAGCAGGAAAGGGGGCATATAGATTGCTAACCGTGGAAGGTGATTTGCTACCAAGAGCTTGGAATGCTGTCCACTTGAAGAAATATTTCATGTGAGCAGGATCCTCATGGCACAGATGATCCTCACGATAGGGATATCCTTAAAGGATCCTCGAAGTATTGGTGATCCTTACTTAGGTAATATCCTAAACTTGAACTATTTCGTTTCTTTATTTTCTCATATAAGGATAAGGATCATGTATCCTTTATCCATCTCTCATGTGAGTTTAAGTTTTGAAAGTTCAGGTATCCTTAGCATAACATTGGTTATTTGCTGAAGCAATCCGTTCCTTGGGTTTAACCCCAGTTATTTGGGCTTGACCCCAGTTCCGCCTGTAGCGCACGATGATCCTGGTATAGTTCAAGGAATTGGGACCAGTACTCGTTTTAGGGGCTGATAATTCCATTGTTCTGGCTATGCTTAGGATCCTAAGTATAATGGTAGACGTACCATACATCCGTTCCTAAGGTTTCTAACGTTTTCACGTTAGCCAAGGTTTCTAACGTTTTCACGTTAGCTAAGGTTTTGGCATTTTCATTCCACTAAGTTTGGATAGTCGCCAGTTAGGGCCATACTCCAGTTTACATACGATCCTTGGGCTTGTCCCCAGTTATCCTTGGGCTTGTCCCCAGTTGCTAATTCTTATCTTATATTGGCTTAGTCCCAAGTGATGCTCTATTTCAGGTTCTTGAAGATAGGCAACTAGGGATCCTTGATCCTTACTTTATTCTAAGGTTTATCTTATAGTTATCCTTATTAAGGTTAGGATCCTAACTTGGATCCTCAGGTATGATCCTTAATTATTTTTAATTCTATTCATTATTTATTTGAATAACCCTTATACTTGACAACTGAACTTGTGATTTTTAAACCATATCACTTTTTAGAACTTATCGGTTATGGGATATGTGATCCTTGATCATATCCTAAACTTTCTGGATATTTTTTTCTAATTTTTCAAGGATTGATAAGTATAAACAGAATAAACATTACAAAGTAAGATATTAAAAAGTATAACAACACGAGATAAGCGACAAAAGGTTAAGTTTTTATTTATAAACAAAAGACTAACCCTTAAAAGGTTGTCAAAATTACCTACCCGAGCTTCTACCAGCAAAACGTGGTCCGTCCGCTGGGGTAGGTAAAGGGTGTCCATGATAATAAGTTCAAAGATAGTGCAGGGATATAAAGGCGGCAGGATCACAATGGCTTCATCCCCCAAACAGAGGATCCCTCCACCAATTGCAATACTGCCTAATGTCCTAAGGATCACACAAGATCCTTAATCCTAAAACCTATTGTTCAAAGTACAAACCATGAAATTGTTTTAAACATCACAACCACAAAAGACAAACTACCACCAGATTTAAAAATTGGGCTCCGGCTACGTCTAGAAATGTCCTTCATCGCCCAATCATGCAGCCTAAGCCTTCGCTGCATTGTCACCTCCAGCTCCACTTGTTTCACCACCTTCACCTTTGCCTCCAGCTTCGATTGTCAGGATCTCTTCAACCTCCTCAGCCTCTTCATCGTCCAGTTCAGCAAGCCTTGCCTTCCAACCTTCAATATCCCAGGTGCTCTTGTCAAAAGCAGGATCCTGAGCTTCCAAGGCCATTTGAAGCTTGGTCTTGTACATTGTAATGGCGGCAGAGATTTTGGCATCTTCGGTGATCTCACTCTTCTCATAGTCAACATTAACCAGCACCTTGGCCATCTGCTGTTTGGTATCCCGGACTTCCTTCTGAAGATCAGCAATTGTGAGATCCTTCAACACCGCAACCTGCTGGAGATCAGCAATCTTCCTATCCTGATCCTCAACGTGGCCTACATAGTCCTCAATCTCAGCGAATTTCTGTAAAAAGGATAGGGTCAGGATCAAGTAATAAGCAGGATATACCAGCAGGATATACCAGCAGGATATGTCAACAGGATATACGAGCAAAGACATTGATCCTCACCTCATTAAAGTACTCAAGGAATTGATGACGGATCAGAGGCAGACCCTGCAGATCCCCAGCTTCAGAGGCTTTTCTCTTCTTGATTGCCTTCCCTTTGAGGGGTGCTTTGGGGACCGAAGCTGTCGGACTAGTGGGAGCTTTCCTCTTGGAAGATCTGACAGTGGTAAGATCAGCAACGTTGAACTTGGAAGCGGACTTGGTAGATTTTCCAGCACCTACACAATCAAAACAAGATAAGTATCTTTTCTTAGTTCATATTTCACTATTTATTTAAATTTTAAACAAGGATACTTACTTGACATTGTGACAGAGCCTGAGGATACCTCCTGTGAATCTTGGGTTGTTGTCTTGAAAGTTCTTGTCTCAGGATCAAGTTTCTTGAAAGCAAGGAGCCTTTCCTTAGCAGCAGGGGACAGTTTGAGGTGTGAGACGGTGATAGCTGCATAACAAGAAAGCAAAAATATAAGTTATCCTTACATCAAAAGAAAGTTCCTGGTGATCCTTCTCAGGATCCTCCATCCTACCATGGGTAGCCCATTTTTTAGGAAGATCCTTTCCATCCTGGATGGAATCTCTCTTGATAAAAAAGAAGCGCCGTTTCCAATTAGCATCATTCTTGGTGGCTTTGAAGATCGGGTGTTCCTCACCGGGTTTACGTTTGAACAAATAACGGTGAGAGCCAAAGGTGGTAAGATCATACAGTTCTCCCAGCTCTGCCATTCCTAGATCTATTCCCTCCTGATCGATGATCCTTTCAAGGGTGTACAAAACCCTCCAAATCATCGGCATGGCTTGGATATAAGAGATGCCGGTTAGGGAAAAGAAAGATTGGGTGAAGGCTGGAAAAGGATATGTATAGCCTATGGTGAAAGGAGTGACGGGGAAAGCAACCCACTTATCGGAGATATGATCGCTCAAGGCATTGGGATCAAAAGGCCTAAATTCGGTGTTCGCCGGGAAGCAGTGGCGGATCCTATCTATCTGAGCATCATTGAAGAAACAGCGTTCTTTAATGGAGTCTTCAATAATCCCCTGGCTTTTCGGAGGACTGTTCTTTGGGTGATCCTTGGCCGGTGAACTTCGGAGCAACATTTTCGAAGTGACGGAGATAAAGAAAGAAAAACAGAGTAAGAGAGGAAGAAAGAGGAGAAAGAAATACCTGGTTGATCGTCGACTGAGAATTTAAAGGGAGTTTCTTTCGAATTTGAATGCATGATGATCCTATCTATATCTCTATTTATAATTATGATTCTGCAGGATTGTCACTTCCGTGACGTCATGATCGTAACGGCTAGTTCTATTTTAACGGCTATATATCCGTTAGTTAGTTGCGGATAAGATCAAGAAAATATAACTCGCTAATTTTACAAATTACTCCTTATATTTTGGGGGCAATTGTTAGGGGAGGATTTTCTAACAATTAGTGATCCTTATTCGTTATCCTAACTAGTGATCCTTACTTCTGTGACAGGTGGTGATCCTCAGAAGAGCTTCAGGATCAGGATCATGGATCACTTTAAGGATCCTCGTACTGACGATTGTTTACTTATGTTTTGTACTATCTCGCAGGTATAACGAGCTTGACCAAGTCTTGGCGACATTCCTGGAGAATATTCCCAAACTATTCTGCACGTGCTTAGCTAAAAATGGACGTTATGGAGAACGTGGGGGCTTGGCACAAAAATCGGATAGTTAGTTTGGTAGTTAGATTTCTATTTTAAAAGGGGTAATGAGCTAGTAGAAAAACACTTAGCCATTTTTGCAGCTACACACATTCGTATACTCGCACACTTGAAGCTCTCGACGAACATACATTCATTTTCACTCACTGATACACATTTCACGATAGTGATCCTTGTACCTAGCTCGTTACTATCCGAAGTTGTAAACATTTTATCATTTATTTGAGCTTGGTGATCGGTAGTTTCCATCACCCGGGGTTTTTTGTGCCGGAGATCAACTCTTGATCAAGGGCTTTTTCCCCGTATACATCCGTGTGTCGTTTGTGCAAATTACATTGAAGTGATCCTTGTCATTGATATACATAATCAGCATCATACCCCGTAACAAAGAGTTTGGTTGCAATATCCTCAACAGATTTTTTGACCAAAACAAACATGATAAGCAATCTATAACACAAAACTTTTGATAAGAATGCAATCCTTCAATATAGATTGGGAGTTTGATGTCCCCCAATGTATTCTTAGTTTCTCCACTGAATCCCACAAGTACTGAGGATCTTGGGATAATAACAGACTCTGGGATATTCATCTTCTTGAGAACATCAAGCTGAATGATGTTCACAGAACTTCCTCCATCTATAAGGATCCTGCGGACAAAGTGGTTAGAAATAAATAATGTAATTACAAGACCATCATGATGAGGATCCTGGACGTCAACACGATCATCCTCATCAAAGGTTATGACTTTATCCTGGGTGACAACGGAGGTCCGGACGGGTCTGTCTCCATTATCCATCTTGGTTTCCTTAGCATGTCTTTTTGCTGCTGAAAAGGAGGTACCACAGATATCTGATCCCCCGGATATGAAATTTATGACTTGTGCATCTGCTGGAGGAGCAGGAGCCCTTTCTGGGATCCTTTCAGGATCCTGGGTCCTTGATTTCTTCCGTCCCAAGAGTTCCTTCAAATGCCCCTTGCTCAATAAGTAACCAATTTCCTTTCTCAGTGCAATACACTCTTCAGTGAGATGCCCGAAATCCTCATGATATGCACACCACTTGGACTTATCCTTTGCAGCGGCTGGTTTATCACTTTTCCTTGGCCATCTAGCTTTCTCACCTAGATTCTGCATTGCAAGGATTAGTTCATTGTTATCAACAGAAAAACAGTATTCAGAAATAGGAGGATAATCCTCATCATCCTCTTCTTGTTCCACTGCATGCACATTCTGGTTATCAGATCTGTTGTAGGACTTGGATTTGTTGTTCCTGAAGTAGGATCCTTGTTTATCCTGTTTTGAGGATCCTGTCAGTCTATCCTGAATCCTTTTGTCATCCTCTAGGCGGATGAACCTAAGGGCCCTGGTTCTCACTTCATCAAGATTCCTGCAAGGTGTCATAACAAGATCATCATAGAATAATGAATCCCTAAGCAATCCCATTTTAAAGGCTTCTACAGCCGTAGCAATATCCAAATTAGGAATATCTAAGGATTCTTTACTAAACTTAGTGATATAATCTCTAAGTGATTCATTTTGGCCTTGTGTTACCCTATATAGATCACTAGTTAATCGTTCAAACTTTCTACTACAAGAGAATTGACTATTGAACAAATTAACTAGATTAGCAAATGAAGTAATAGAGTAAGGGGGAAGACTTAGCAGCCATTTAAGAGCAGATCCTGTAAGTGTGGATCCAAATCCCTTGCATAGACATGCTTCTTTTAACCTTTCAGGAATTGGATTGATCCCCATCCTCTCCCAGTACTGAGCTACATGTTCCTCTGGATCCGTTGAACCATCGTACAGCTTCATAGATGGTATCTGGAATCTTTTAGGTATCTCAGCATCACACAAGGGTGGTGCAAAACGAGATATCCTATGGCTACCATCTGCAATTTCAGGAATGGGTTTAACCACTCCCGGTACGCTGGATATCATATCCTTAAGCTTCTGTAGCTCTCTAGGCATAGCCTGATTAATACCTGTATCCTGCATTAAGCCATGGTTAGTGTTATATGAATTATTAAAAATGTTACCTCCCACAGGATTCGTGTTTGGAATTGCAGATGTGAATCCATATTGTCGAGACTCTGGCATGATTGAAGGACCAGAGAGAGTAATGGTCTGCATTGGTATGAAGTCTCCTTGATGAACGTCCAAGCTCTGAGGCTGCATACTTCTCGAGAATCCTTGATCCTGAAGGACGTTAGATCCTTGAAGTTGAGATGATCCTTGAACCTGAAAGGATCCTGGGACCAGAGAGGATCCTGGGACAAGGGAGGATCCTTGGACCTGGGAGGATCCTTGGACCTGGGAGGATCCTTGGACCTGGGAGGATCCTTGTACCGCATGCATTCCCGAATATCCTCCTGACGTGAAGTATCCCTGATGCTGAGAAGAGGATCCTTGAGGCTGGAAGTGAGAACCAAATGCCTGACTCATAGTTGCTGTTCCATAACGCCTTCCTGGTAATTCACCCAAGTACTGCACGTCCGGAACCGTCCAGTGTTGGGAAGTTATGACTGGAGTGTCAAAGTTTAGCGATCTTGGCATCAGAGGGGAGTGATCCTCCACTGATTTCTTCTGTTTCTTGATCTCATCGATATCCCGGAGGATCCTTTCATTGGTTTTGTCCTGCTCTTGTGCATGATTCCTCATCTGCAAAATCAGAGCATAAAGATCATTAGTAGTAGGATTAGTTGAAACAGAAGAAGTTGGTGGTTTTTGGAAAATGGGGGTTTGTTTCTTCGCAGCATTCTCAGCATTCTTCTGGGATCCAGAAGGTGGTGGAGGCAAAGGAGGAACGCCTTGTGAAGAACTGAATGAGGGCATCAAACTTGAAGTATTCTTCGCTGAGGAAGCCATCTGCTTGGTTGTAACGAACCGAAATGAGCACGAAAATACGAATCTTTCTAGGAATGAAGCACCAATTGCCCCACGATGGGCGCCAAACTGTTTTGGTCAAAAATCAAGCAATGACAATGTAACCAAACTTTCTGTTGTGAGGTATGATGCTTGAATTGATGAACAACAATAAGGATCACTATGAAATGTAATGAACAAGTGACACGAAGATTTATACGAGGAAAAAGCCCTTGATCAATGAATGATCTCCGGCATAAAAAACCTCGGGTGATGGAAACTACCGATCACCAACTCAAATTAAACAAGAAATGTATTACAACTTCGGATGATAACGAGCTAAGTACAAGGATCACTATAGTGTATTGTGTAAAAAAGTGTGTAATCGCCAAGTGAGTTAACGAGAGCTGGTGAGAGCAGTTGTAAGAGTGTGTGTGTAGCCAAAAATAGCCAAGTGTTTTCTAATTAGCTCGCTACCCCTTTAAAAATGGAAAATATCTACACTAACTAACATTCTGCAAATGGTGCAAGTCCTCCACGACTCCATAACGTCCACTTTTGGCCAAGCACGTGCGGAATAAACATAGAATATGCTCCAGGAATATCGCCAAGACCAAGTCCAAGTTGATACTCCTGCAAAACAATTTCGAATTCAAAGTAGACAACCGTTAGTACAAGGATCCTTATGATGATCCATGATCCTGATCCTGAAACGCTTCTGAGGATCACCAATTCAAACAGAAGTAAGGATCACTAAGCCCAACAGCGATTGAGGATCACTGATCATTTAGAAATCCACCCCTAACACTAGCCATGACTGATTACTTCTCCAAATGGATAGAAGCGGAAGCTTTTCTTCAAGTCAGAGAAAAGGAAGTTATATCCTTCATTAAGAGAAACATTATTACTAGTTATGGAATTCCTTTTGAAATTATATGTGTTTTGGTCAAAAATAGCACAAGGATAATGTAACCAAATCCGATTTTGTGAGGTGTGATGCTTGAATTAATGAACAAATGTATGAATGTAATGAATGTTGGACACAAGGATTTATACGAGGAAAAAGCCCTTGATCAATGTATGATCTCCGGCACAAAAAACCTCTGGTGATGGAAACTACCAATCACCAAATATATTAAACAAACAATGGTTACAAATCGGGATGACAACAAGCTTGTTACAAGGACCACTAGAGTGCAAAAAGTGTGTAATCGCTAAGTTGCAGAGAGTTCTCGAGAGTAGTGTGGGTTGCTAATAATAATTCTATCAAGCTTGTTATCCCCATTAAAAATAGAAACTAACTAAGCTAACTAACAATCCGAAAAAGGTGCTAGCTTCGTACGATCTTCATAACGGTCACGAAGGCCATGCACGTGTAGAATTAGAAGGCATATTCCCCTGGAATCTCGGCAAGACCAAGTCCCACTCGAATACTCCTACAAAATAAGTTCAAATATAATGGAAACAATTGTTAATGTAAGGATAATAATGAGGATCCTGGATCCTTATTCCTGCAACGTCTTCTGAGGATCCTTAATTCAAACTGAGTTGAGGATCCGTGATTCTGGCTGCACTTGAGGATCCATGATCCATAAGCTATTAAAATCCATCCCTAACAATTGCCCCCAAAATATGAGGAATTAAATATAACTAGATGAGTCATATTTTCTGCTTTATCTCGAACGAGCTGGTTAGCGCAAATATAGCCGTTGCAATAGGACTAGCCGTTGCGAATATGACGTCAGCGACAAGACTCCCCTGCATAATCCTCATTATATATACAGAGTTAGAGATAAGGATCAAGATGCATTTAAATTCGAGCGTTTCACTCCTTTAAATCTTCATCCGGAGATCCAACAGGTATTCTCTTTTTCCTTCTCTCTAAATTCTTCTCTTCCGATCCTCTATTCTCCGAGCATCCATGGCGAAGATGACTCTCCGATCCTCTCCTGTTAAGGATCCTAAGAAAGACAGCCCCTTGAAAAGCCAGGGTGTAACTAAAAACCCTTCGCTGGAACTCTGCCGTTTCACTGATCCTGAGATCGATCGGATACATCATTGCTTTCCTGCGGAAGCCGTCTTCAGATCATTTGATTCTTCAATGAAGAGTGACTGTGTTTCTGATGCTTGGATCACTTTTTTGGCAACCCCTTTTTTGATAGGGTTTTCTTATCCTTTCCCTGCTTTTACACAATCCTTCTTCACACTCACGGGCATGTGCTACATACAAGCCATGCCAAAGATGTGGAGAGTTCTTTATACCCTTGAAAACATCATCGAGCAGGAGGGTGTTGAAATAGGGGTGTCCGAGTTGAGTCGGTTATATAATATTGTTAGCCATGGTTCCCACCGTTTCTTGTTCAAGCATAAACCCGGTCAGCCTCATCCAATCCTCAAAACTACCAAAAATGACACCCAATGGAGGAACCAGTTCTTCTTTGTAAGGAGGGACTCAATCCCAGATGGGAAAGACCTTCCCAAAAAGTGGATCACCCATGGTAGGATATGGGATCCTTAGGCAAGGATCATAGCAAGACTCTTTTTCTTTTAAGGATAACTGATCCTTCTTTCTGTTTTTGCAGCTATCTCGCTTTCTCACATTCAAGAAACACCTACTACACAAGAAAGGATTTCTGCTTTCTGGAACCTTGATCCTGCTGTAAGGACATTTCAAGTCAAAGCAAAAGATTCACAAGAAGTATCCTCCGGTTCCTTCATAATGTCAAGTAAGTATTCAAATCTATGTATGAATAAATATTTAAATGAAAGTAAAATATGAATACTTATCTGTGTTTTGCATTTGTTGGCGCTGGAAAATCCTCAAAATCAGCTTCCAGGTTCAGTATAACTGATCTTAATGCATTTGCTTCCTCAAAGTCCATCAAGAAGGAACTAGCTGCCAGTCCCAGCATCCCGAACCCTAAAGGCATGAGCACGCGGGGCAAGGGCGCCAAGAAAAGAAAGACCTCTGAGCCCACTGAAGGCCTGCCTCTCATCCAACACCAGTTTGAGGAGTATGTCTCTGAGGTAAGGATCCTAGATCCTTAAGTCTGAACTTCCCATTATGAGGATAACGGATCCTAACTAAATGCTTCTTTTATGCAGAAATTTGCTGAGGTCCAAATGCTCCTGGATCACAATATGGCAGAGGCCGAGCAGAAGAACCTGGTCTTCCAGAAGATGTTCCTGGCCAAAGACAAGACAATCTCCGCCCTCGAGAAGGATCTCAACCTGGTGAAGAAGGAGTTGGTCCTGACCCAGATCACAGCTCAGCAGGAGAAGGAAGAGGTAATGGAAGGGTCAAAGCTCTCTGCTACGATCGCCATGCTCAAGATCAAGCTACAAATGGCTAAGGAGGCTGAGGATCCTGCTTTTGATAGGTCTGCCTGGAATCAGGAGGCCTGGAAGCAGAAGCTGGTGGAGCTGGATGATGAAGAGGAAGCTGAGGAGGTCTTGGAAATTGAGGCTGGTAGCAGTGGGGTGAAGGATCCAGTGGAAGAGGTAGCTGGTGGTGATGAGGCAGCGAAGGTTTAGGCTTCAACAATGGGCGATGATGGATTTATCTAGATGCGGCCGGAGCCCATTTTTTATGGTTTAATGGTTTTTGTTTGTTGGTGTTTTGAACAATGATGGTTTGTATTTGAACAATAGTATTTAGGTTTAAGGATCATGGATTCTTGGGACAATAGGTAGGATGATAGCTGGTGGAGGGATCCTCTGTTTGGGGGATGAAGCTGCTATTATCCTGCTGTTAGGGGAGGATTTTCTAACAATTAGTGATCCTTATTCGTTATCCTAATTAATGATCCTTACTTCTGTGACAGATAGTGATCCTCAGAAAAGCTTCAGGATCAGGATCATGGATCAGTTTAAGGATCCTCGTACTGACGATTGTTTATTTGTGTTTTGTATTACTTCGCAGGAGTAACAAGCTTGACTAGGTCTTGGCAACGGTACTAAGGAATATTCCACGGGCATTTCGCACACGATTGACCAGAAATGGATGTTGTGGAGAACGTGGGAGCTTGGCACAAAAGTCGGATAGTTAGTTATTGTAGTTAACTTCTATTTTTAAAGGGGTAACGAGCTAGAATTAGAACACTTAGCCATTTTCAGCTACACATACTCTCATATACTCGCACACTTGAAGCTCTCGATGAACATTCATTAGTTTTCACTCACTTTTACACATTTCACGATAGTGATCCTTGTACCTAGCTCGTTACTATCCGGAGTTGTAAACATTTATTCATTTATTTGAGCTTGGTGATCGGTAGTTTCCATCACCCGGGGTTTTTTGTGCCGGAGATCAACTCTTGATCAAGGGCTTTTTCCCCGTATAAATCCTTGTGTAATTTGTGCAATTTACATTGAAGTGATCCTTGTCATTGTTCTACATTATTAGCATCATACCCCGTAACAGAGAGTTTGGTTGCAATATCCTCATCATTTTTTTTGACCAAAACAGTTTGGCGCCCACCGTGGGGCAATTGGTGCTTCATCCTTAGAAAAATTCACATTTCTGTGCTCATTTCAGTTCACTACAACCAAGCAAATGGCTTCCTCAGCGAAGAATGCTTCAAATTTGATGCCCTCATTCACTTCTTCACAAGGCGTTCCCGCTTTGCCTCCACCGCCTTCTGGATCCCAGAAGAACGCTGAGAATGCTGCGAAGAAACCAACTCCCATTTTCTCAAAACCTCCAACTTCTTCTGCTTCTTACACTCCCACTACTAGTGACATGTTTACTTTGATTTTGCAGATGAAGGATCAGATACGGCAACAGGATAAGACCAATGAAAGGATTCTCAAAGAAATCGGAGATCTCAAGAAACAAAAGAAAACGGCAGAGGATCATTCCCCACTGGTGCCAAAATCTTTGAATTTTGATACTCCGGTGATTACTTCTCAGACATCAGTGGTTCCAGATGTTCAATATGTGGGTGGACCGAAAGGAGTGCACTACGGAACAACAACAGTGACCCAGGCATCAGGTTCATATTTCCAGCCAGCGGGATCCTATCCTCAGCATATGGGATCCCTCACGAATTCAGGAGGATATTCAGGAGCGAACCAGGTTCAAGGATCCTCCCTTGTTCCAGGATCATCCCGGGTTCAAGGATCCTCCTTTGTTCCAGGATCATCCCAGGTTCAAGGATCCTCCTTTGTTCCAGGATCATCCCAGGTTCAAGGATCCTCCTTTGTTCCAGGATCATCCCAGGTTCAAGGATCCTCCTTGGTTCCAGGATCGTCCCAGTTTCTAGGATCCTTCTAGATGCCAGGATCCTTGAGGAGTTTGCAAACAGGAAGTTCAGATGTCCATCAGGGAGATTTTATTCCAATGCAGACCAATGCTTCTACTGGTCCCTCGATCATTCCAGAGCCCCAACAATATGGATTAATAATTCTTATACTACTAACCATGGTCTCATGCAGGATCCAGGTATCAATCATGCCATGGCCAGAGAATTGCAAAAGCTAAAGGATATGATATCAAGTGTTCCAGGAGTGGTCAAACCTATCCCAGAGATTGCAGATGGGAGCCACAAGATATCTCGTTTTGCACCACCAATTTGTGATGCTGAGATACCCAAGAGGTTCCATGTGCCAACAATGAAGCTGTATGATGGTTCGACGGATCCTGAAGAGAACATAGCACAATACAGGGAGAGGATGGAGATCAATCCAATCCCAGAAAGGTTAAAGGAAGCATGCCTGTGCAAGGGATTCGGATCCACTCTTACTGGATCAGCTCTCAAATGGCTGCTAAGTCTTCCCCCCTACTCTATTACCTCATTTGCTAATCTAGTTAACTTGTTTAATAATCAGTTTTCTTGTAGTAGAAAATTTGAACGATTAACTAGCGATCTATATAGGATAACCCAGGGTCATAATGAATCATTAAGGGATTACATTACCAAATTCAGTAAAGAATCCTTAGACATTCCCAACTTAGATATAGCCATGGCTGTTGAGGCCTTTAAAATGGGATTGCTTAGGGATTCGTCGTTTTATGATGATCTTGTTATGACACCATGCAGGAACTTAGATGAGGTAAGAACCCGAGCACTTAGGTTCATCCGGCTAGAGGATGACAAGAGGATCCAGGAGAGGTTAGCAGGATCCTCAAAGCAGGATAAGCAAGGATCTTCATTCAGGAACAACAAGTTCAGATCCTACAACAGATCTGATAACCAGAACGTGCATTCTGTTGATCAAGAAGAGGATGATGAGGATTATCCTCCAATTTCTGAATATTGTTTTTCTGTTGATAACAATGAACTAATCCTTGCGATGCAGAATCTAGGTGATAAAGCTAGATGGCCCAGAAAAAATGATAGGCCAGCTGCAACTAAGGATAAATCAAAGTGGTGTGCATACCATGAAGATTTTGGGCATCTCACAGAAGAATGCATTGCACTAAGAAAGGAAATTGGATACTTGTTGAGCAAGGGGCATCTAAAAGAATTGTTGGGAAGAAAAAAGTCAAGGACTCAGGATCCTGAAAGGATCCCTGAGAAGGCTCCAGCCCCTCCAGCAGATGCACAAGTAATAAACTTTATTTCTGGAGGATCAGACATTTGTGGCACATCCTTCTCAGTAGCTAAAAGGCATGCAAAGGAAACTAAAATGGACAATGGAGAAAGACCTGTTTGAACATCAAGTGTCTCCGAAGGAAAAGTCATAACCTTTGATGAGGATGATCGTGTTGATATCCAGGATCCTCATCACGATGGCTTAGTTATTACTCTTTTCATTTCTAACCATTTCGTCCGTAGGATCCTTATAGACGGAGGAAGTTCAGTGAACATTATCCAGCTTGATGTTCTTAAGAAGATGGGTATCCCTGAATCAGATATCATACCAAGATCCTCCGTGCTCGTGGGATTTAGTGGCGAAACTAAGAATACCCTGGGGGACATTAAACTCCCAATATACATTGAAGGCCTACACTCTTATCAAAAATTTTGTGTTATTGACTGTTTATCTTGTTGTAATGTTATCCTTGGCAGGCCTTGGATACACGATATGAAGGCAGTCCCATCTACCTACCATCAATGTGTGAAGCTCCCTAGTCCTTGGGGAATAGTGAAGATTGATAGTGATCAGCAGGAGGCTAAGAATTGCTACACTTCATCGATGAAACCAGCCTCGAAGTCAAGGGAGCAATAGCAATCAAGGTATCCTCCAAGGGATGTCTTGGAGGCAAGAGAGCAGGATGTGGTAGAAATCCTCATGGATCCTGATGATCCTGAATCCAAAATCTATATCGGATCAGGGATCCTTGGCAAAATGAAAGAAGACCTCGTATCATTCCTCAAAAGGAGAAAGACTACCTTTGCATGGAAACACGAAGACATGACTGGTATATCCAAAGATGTAATCACTCACAAACTCGGCATTGACAGGTCCTTCAAACCAATCCATCAAAGGAGAAGAAAGTTTGCACCGGAAAGGAACGCCATTATCCAGGAAGAGGTAGAGAAATTGCTCCGGGCAGGTATGATTAGAGAGGTCAAGTATCCAAGATGGTTGGCCAATGTGGTTGTTGTTCAAAAGAAAAACGGAAAGTGGAGGGTATGTGTCGATTTTACCGATTTAAATAAGGCATGTCCCAAGGATCTTTTCCCATTACCCCACATTGACTCCATGGTGTATGCAACTGCGGGTCATGAACTGTTAACTTTTATGGATGCTTCATCTGGATTTCAACAAATCCAAATGGAACCGTCCGACCAAGAGGATATAGCCATGATGACTCCAACTGGTATATACTGCTATATTGCTATGCCGTTCGGACTAAGAAATGCAGGTGCAACATATCAAAGGCTGGTGAATATGATGTTCAAGGATCAGATTGGACAAACTATGGAGGTTTACATAGATGATATGGTGGTAAAATCTATAAAAGCTGAGGATCACCTAAGGGACTTGAAGGAAGCATTCGATATCCTTGACAAATATAACATGAAACTTAATCCTTCAAAATGTCACTTTGGTGTTAAAGCAGGTAAATTCTTAGGATATATGGTGACAAAGAGAGGCATTGAAGCTAGCCCGGAACAAATCAAAGCAATAGTGAACATCAAATCTCCGGCCAATGCTAAGGATGTTCAAAGGCTAACAGGCAGGATAGCAGCTTTGAACAGATTTATATCCAAATCCTCAGAGAAGTGCAAAGAATTCTATGATATCCTAAGGAAGAACAAGAAATTTGAGTGGACTGAGAAGCATGAAAATGCTTTAAGAGCCCTCAAAGATTACCTATCCTCAGCCCCGGCCTTGATGAAACCAGGAAAAGGCGATGTGCTATCCTTATATCTTGCAGTATCCTCAAAAGCAGTAAGTGCGGTCCTTGTTAAGGATCATGAAGGTACACAACATCCTGTCTATTATGTAAGTAAAAGTTTACTTGATGCCGAATCCAGGTATTCACACCTTGAAAAGTTTATTCTTGCATTAATTATGGCATCTACTAAGTTAAGACATTATTTTGAAACTCATGTTATTGTTGTTAAAACTAATTTTCCAATTAAGAATGTCCTCAGGAAACCAGAGATGTCAGGAAGGATGGCTAAGTGGGCAGTGAAGCTAAGTGCATATGATATAAGATATGAGCCTAGGACAGCCATCAAATCCCAAGCATTAGCTGACTTTGTGGCTGATTTCAGTAGTGAGTTAGAAGTCCAGCAGCTAGAAGAGACCAAGGATCCTTGGATACTCTATACTGATGGATCCTCAAATGTCAAAGGCACAGGGCTTGGAATACTACTAAAATCGCCACAGGGGGACATAATACCCCACTCTATAGCTTGTGAGTTCCAAACCACTAACAATGAGGCTGAATATGAAGCCTTAATTGCTGGTTTGCAAATTGCAAAACATATGGGGATCAGGTATCTTGAGGTACATGTAGATTCATTGTTAATTACAAACCACTTTAATGGATCCTATGCTGTTAAAGGTGAAAAGCTAACCAAATATTTAGAGATAGTCAAAAGTTTGGCACTCTCTTTTGTTTCCTTTAGTTTGACGCAGGTACCAAGGGAAGAAAATACATAGGCTGATGCATTGGCTAACTTAGGATCATCCTTGAAGATCCCGGAGGATATCAAGATCCCTATTATCCATATCCTGACCCCGGCTATCGAGGATCATGCGGCTATGGAGATAGGAAATGATTCTGCAATTATCCCTAGTGAGGATACTCGATCCCAGTCAGGATCAGGATCATGGATCTCACCAATTATGAGATTCTTACAACATGGAGAGATTCCTACAGGAGAAGACCCTAGGGCTTTCAAATCTAAGGTATCTCAATTCACAATTTTAAATAGTATGTTGTATAGACGATCTCTTGCAGGACCATACCTGAGATGCATTGAGGATCCTGAAATCCAAGAAGTTTTAAAAGACTTCCATGAAGGAGATTGTGGAAACCACACTGGGGGCAGGGCATTATTCTCAAGGATCCTGAGGACAGGATACTACTGGCTAACCATGAAGAGAGACGCTGTGGAGTATGCTAAGAGATGTGATCCTTGTCAGAGGCACAGCAATATCCTTCACCAACCAGCTGAATTATTGCATCCTATATCCTCCTCTTAGCCATTTGTGAGATGGGGTATGGATATAGTTGGTAAGCTCCCTAAGGCACCTGGTGGAAAAGTATTCATGCTAGCTATGACTGATTACTTCTCCAAGTGGATAGAGGCTGAAGCTTTTGCCCAAGTCAGAGAAAAGGAAGTTATATCCTTCATTAAAAGAAATATTATAACTAGATTTGGAATTCCTTCTGAGATCATATGTGATAATGGTTCCCAATTTATTGGGGGCAGAACCACTAACTTTTGTGACAGCTGGGGGATTAAGATGATAACATCAACACCAGTCCACCCACAAGCTAATGGTCAAGCAGAATCATCCAACAAGATCATCATCAACAATTTGAAGAAGAAGCTTGGATCCAAGAAAGGGAAATGGGCAGAAGAACTACCCTATGTGCTTTGGGTTGATAGGACAACCCCTAAGAATGCTACTGGTCAAACGCCATTCTCTTTGGTATTTGGGGCAGAATCAGTGATCCCAACAGAAATGGTGGTTCCAACTGCTAGAACAAGTACCCGTGATCCTGAGGAGAATGATGAGAACTTGGCTCAAGACCTGGATACTATTGAAGAAATCAGGGATATGGCTAGGATAAGGATGGCCAGTTATCAACAAAGAATGGCTGGTGCTTACAACAAAAATGTCAGGATCAGGAGGTTTCAAGTTGGAGATACGGTATTAAGGAAAGCATTTCAGAATACCACCAATCCTGCTGATGGAAAATTGGCTCCAAAATCGGAAGGCCCTTATTTGATTGAAGCTGAAGCAGGAAAGGGGGCATATAGATTGCTAACCATGGAAGGTGATTTGCTACCAAGAGCTTGGAATGCTGTCCACTTGAAGAAATATTTCATGTGAGCAGGATCCTCATGGCACAGATGATCCTCACGATAGGGATATCCTTAAAGGATCCTCAAAGTATCGGTGATCCTTACTTTGGTAATATCCTAATCTTAAACCATTTCATTTCTTTATTTTCTCATATGAGGATAAGGATCATGTGTCCTTTACCCATCTCTCACGTGAGTTTAAGTTTTGAAAGTTCAGGTATCCTTAGCATAACATTGGTTATCCGCAGAAGCAATCCATTCCTTGGGTTTAACCCCAGTTATTTGGGCTTGACCCCAGTTCCGCCTGTAGCACATGATGATCCTAGTATAGTTCAAGGCAGTGGGACCAGTACTCGCTTTAGGGGCTGATAATTCCATTGTACTGGCTATGCCTAGGATCCTACGTATAATGGTAGACGTACCATACATCCGTTCCTAAGGTTTCTAACGTTTTCGCGTTAGCCAAGGTTTTGGCATTTTCATGTCACTAAGTTTGGATAGTCGCCAGTTAGGGCCATACTCCAGTTTACATACGATCCTTGGGCTTGTCCCCAGTTATCCTTGGGCTTGTCCCCAGTTGCTAACTCTTTTCTTATATTGGCTTAGTCCCAAGTTATGCTCTATTTCAGGTTCTTGAAGATAGGCAACTAGGGATCCTTGATCCTTACTTCACTCTAAGGTTTATCTTATAGTTATCCTTATTATGGTTAGGATCCTAACTTGGATCCTCAGGTATGATCCTTAACTATTATTAATTCTATTCATTATTTATTTGAATAACCCTTAAAATTTGACAACTGAACTTGTGATTCTTAAACTATATCACTTTTTGGAACTTATCAGTTATGGATATGTGATCCTTGATCATATCCTAAACCTTTTGGATATCTTTTTTTTAATTTTTCAAGGATTGATAAGTATAAACGGAATGAACATTACAACAGTTGGAAAGTAAGATATTAAAAAGGATAACAACACAAGATAAGCGACAAAAGGTTAAGATTTTATTTATTAACAAAAGGTTAACCCTTAAAAGGTTGTCAAAATTACCTACCCAAGCATCTACCAGCAAAACGTGGCCCGTCCGCTGGGGTAGGTAAAGGGTGTCCATGATAATAAGTTCAAAGATAGTGCAGGAATATAAAGGCGGCAGGATTACAATGGCTTCATCCCCCAAACAGAGGATCCCTCCACCAATTGCAATCCTGCCCATTGTCCGAAGGAACATATATGATCCTTAATCCTAAAAACTATTGTTCGATTACAAACCATCAAATTGTTCGACATCACAACCACAAAAAGCTACTACCAAATTTAAAAATTGGGCTCCGGCTGCGTCTAAGAATGTCCATCATCGCCCAATCATGCAGCCTAAACCTTCGCTGCATTACCACCTCCAGCTCCACTTGTTTCACCACCTTCACCCTTGCCTCCTGCCTCAATCGTCAGGATCTCTTCAACCTCCTCAGCCTCTTCATCGTCCAGTTCAGCCAGCCTTGCCTTCCAGCCTTCAACATCCCAGGTGCTCTTGTCAAAAGCAGGATCCTGAGCTTCCAAGGCCATTTGCAGCTTGGTCTTGTACATTGTTATGGCGGCAGAGACTTTGGCGTCTTCGGTGATCTCCCGCTTCTCATAGTCAACATTGATCAGCACCTTGGCTGTCTCCTGTTTGGCATCCCGGACTTCCTTCTGAAGATCAGCAATTGCAAGGTCCTTAAGCACTGCAACCTGCTGGAGGTCGGCAATCTTCCTATCCTGATCCTCAACGTGGCCAACATAATCCTCAATCTTAGAGAATTTCTGCAAAAGGAATAAAAGATAAGGTCAGGACTAAGTGATCCTCAAATCAGCAGGATATATCAGCAGGATATGTCAACAGGATATACGAGCAGAGACAGTGATCCTTACCTCATTGAAGTACTCGAGGAATTGGTGGCGGATCAAAGGCAGACCCTGCAGATCCTCAGCTTCAGAGGCTTTTCTCTTCTTGATTGCCTTTCCTTTGAGGGGTGCCTTGGGGACCGAAGCTGTCGGACTGGTAGGAGCTTTTCTCTTGGAGGATCTGACAGTAGTAAGATCAGTGACATTGAACTTTGAAGCAGACTTGGTGGATTTTCCAGCACCTACACAACCAAAACAAGATAAGTATCTTCACTTAATTTATATTTCACTATTTATTTAAATTTTAAACAAGGATACTTACTTGACATCGTGACAGAGCCTGAGGATACCTCCTGTGAATCTTGGGTTGTTGTCTTGAAAGATCTTGTCTCAGGATCAAGTTTCTTGAAAGCGAGGAGCCTCTCTTTAGCAGCAGGGGACAATCTGAGGTGTGAGACGGTGATAGCTGCATAACAAGAAAGCAAAAATATAAGTGATCCTTACATCAAAAGAAAGTTTCTGGTGATCCTTCTCAGGATCCTCCACCCTACCATGGGTAGCCCATTACTTGGGAAGATCCTTTCCATCCTCAATAGAATCTCTCTTGATAAAAAAGAAAAGCCGCTTCCAATTAGCATCGTTTTTGGTGGCTTTGAAGATCGGGTGTTCCTCACCGGGTTTACGTTTAAACAAATAGCGATGAGAACCAAAGGTAGTAAGATCATACAGCTCTCCTAGCTCTGACATTCCTAGGTCTATTCCTTCCTGCTCGATGATCCTTTCAAGGGTGTACAAAACCCTCCAAATCATCGGCATGGCTTGAATATAAGAGATGCCGGTTAGGGAAAAGAAAGATTGGGTGAAGGCTGGAAAAGGATATGTATAGCCTATGGTGAACGGAGTGACGGGGAAAGCAACCCACTTGTCGGAGATATGATCACTCAGGGCATTGGGGTCAAAAGGTCTAAACTCGGTGTTCGCCGGGAAGCAGTGGCGGATCCTATCGATCTGTGCATCATTGAAACAGCAGCGTTCTTTAATGGAATCTTCGATGATCCCCTGGCTTTTCGGAGGGCTGTTCTTCGGGTGATCCTTAGCTGGGGAATTCCGGAGCAACATCTTTGATGGAATGATGGAAAAAAATGAAAACAGAGCAAGAGAGGGAAGAAGATGAAGAGAGAGTACCTGATTATCTTCGGAATGCAGTTATAAAGGGAGTCTCTCTGAAAATTTAAATGCATTTGATCCTATCTATATCTCCTATTTATAATCATGATCGTGCAGGGTTGTCACTTCTGTGACGTCACGATTGCAACGGATAGTTCAACAATAACGGCTATATTTACGATAGTTAGTTGCGGATAAGATCAAGAAAACATAACTCGCTCATTTTACATATCACTCCTTATATTTTCGGGGCAATTGTTAGGGGAGGATTTTCTAACAATTAGTGATCCTTATTCGTTATCCTAATTAATGATCCTTACTTCTGTGACAGATAGTGATCCTCAGAAAAGCTTCAGGATCAGGATCATGGATCACTTTAAGGAACCTCGTACTGACGATTGTTTATTTGTGTTTTGTATTACTTCGCAGGAGTAACAAGCTTGACTTGGTGTTGGCAACGGTACTAAGGAATATTCCACGGGCATTTCGCACACGATTGACCAGAAATGGACGTTGTGGAGAACGTGGGAGCTTGGCACAAAAGTCGGATAGTTAGTTATTGTAGTTAACTTCTATTTTTAAAGGGGTAACGAGCTAGAATTAGAACACTTAGCCATTTTCAGCTACACATACTCTCATATACTCGCACACTTGAAGCTCTCGACGAACATTCATTAGTTTTCACTCACTTTTACACATTTCACGATAGTGATCCTTGTACCTAGCTCGTTACTATCCGGAGTTGTAAACATTTATTCATTTATTTGAGCTTGGTGATCGGTAGTTTCCATCACCCGGGGTTTTTTGTGCCGGAGATCAACTCTTGATCAAGGGCTTTTTCCCCGTATAAATCCTTGTGTCATTTGTGAAATTTACATTGAAGTGATCCTTGTCATTGTTCTACATTATTAGCATCATACCCGTAACAGAGAGTTTGGTTGCAATATCCTCATCAGATTGTTTGACCAAAACACCTGCCATCTTTATTTTCCTACACTTTAGACTTTTTTAATATACAGACCCTTTATGAAGTTAGGATCCAGGATCCTTAACTGTTTAGCTTTAGAAACCTTACATAAGACATAACTTGGGACTAAGCCAACTGTAAAAGGAAGAGTTAGTATCTGGGGACAAGCCCAACAATCTTGGGACAAGCCCAATAAATTGGGGACAAGCCCAAAAAACTGGCGACAAGCCCAAAAACTGGGGACAAGCCGAAAGGATCTTGTGTAAACTGGAGTATGGCCCTTACTGGCGACTATCCAAACTTAGTGACATGTAAATGCCAAAACCTTAGCTAACGTGAAAACGTTAGAAACCTTAGGAACGGATGTATGGTACGACTACCATTATACTTAGGATCCTGAATACAGCCAGTACAATGAAATTGTCAGCCCCTAAAGCGGGTAGTGGTCCCATTCCCTTTAACTGCATCAGGATAATCGTGCGCTACTGGCGAAGGTAGTAGATACCTTAAACTGGGGACAAGCCCATAAAACTGGGATAAACCCATAAAACTGGGGACAAGCCCATAAAACTTAGGATACTTCTGTGAATACTTGATCCTTTGTCAAAGATGCATCCACTTCTGCAAAACTCAGAACTTAGTGAAAAAGGATAAAGGATCCTGAATCCTTCTTCTTGTAATAAATTAAATTAAAGGATTAAATAAACTAGAATCAGATCGTTACCAGAATGAGGATTATATATCCTCTAAGGATCCTTAATGTATACCAAATATGAAGATGGTCAAGGATCCTGGATCCTTTTACATGAAGTATCTCTTCAAATGGATAACATTCCAAGCTCTTGGTAGCAAATCACCTTCCATTGTTAATAGTCGATATGATCCCTTTCCTGCCTCAGCTTCAATAAGATAGGTGCCTTCCCACTTTGGTGCTAACTTGCCATCAGCAGGATTTATGGTATTTTGGAATGCTTTCATCAACACTATGTCACCAACTTGAAATTTTCTGATCCTGACATTCTTGTTATAAGCTCCAGCCATCCTTTGTTGATAACCAGCCAATCTTATCCTTGCCAAATCCCTGAGTTCTTCAATAGTATCCAAGTCTTGAATCAAATTTTCATTATTTCCTTCAGGATCACGGATGCTTGTTCTGGCAGTAGGGACTACCATCTCTGTAGGGATCACTGATTCAGCTCCAAACACTAAAGAAAATGGAGTTTGGCCAGTAGCATTCTTGGGAGTTGTTCTATCAGCCCATAATACATATGGTAGCTCTTCTGCCCATTTTCCCTTTTTGGATCCAAGCTTCTTCTTCAAGTTGTTGATGATGATCTTGTTGGATGATTCTACTTGACCATTAGCTTGTGGGTGGACTGGTGTTGATGTTATCATCTTAATCCCCCAGCTGTCACAAAAGTTAGTAGTTCTACTCTCAATAAATTGGGATCCATTATCACAAACAATTTCAGAAGGGATACCAAATCTGGTTATAATGTTTCTTTTTATAAAGGATATCACTTCTTTTTCTCTGACTTGAGCAAAGGCTTCAGCTTCTATCCACTTGGAAAAGTAATCAGTCATAGCGAGCATAAACACTTTTCCTCCTGGTGCTTTGGGAAGTTTGCCAACTATATTCATTCCCCATCTCATGAATGGCCAAGAAGAGGATATCGCAGGAGCTCCGCTGGTTGAAGGATATTGCTATGTCTCTGACAAGCATCACATTTCTTGGCATAATCCACAACATCCTTCTTCATAGTAGGCCAAAAATATCCTGTCCTAAGGATCCTTGAGAACAGTGCTCTGCCCCCAGTGTGGTTTCCACAATCTCCTTCATGAAAATCCTTTAAGACTTCTTGAATTTCAGGATCCTCAATGCACCTTAGATATGGACCTGCAAGAGATCGTTTATATAACATGTTATTCAATAATGTAAATTGAGATACCTTGACTTTGAAAAATCTGGGGTTTTCTCCTGCGGGGATCTCTCCATGTTGTATATATCTCAGGATTGGGAGGATCCAGGATCCTGAATGTGATTGAGCACCATCACTAGGTATTAATCCAGAATACTCTACTATTTCCATAGTTGTGTGATCCTCAATAGGAGGAGCCAAGATGTGGATGATGGGAATTTTAATATCCTCTAGAATCTTCAACGATGATCCAAGGTTGGCCAATGCATCAGCTTCTGCATTTTCTTCTCTGGGTACCTGTGTTAAACTAAAAGAAGCAAAAGAGTCTGCCAATTTCTTGACTATCTCTAGATATTTAATTAGTCTTTCACCTTTAACAGCATAAGAAGCATTAAAGTGATTAGTTATTAACAATGAATCTACATGTACCTCAAGATACCTGATCCTCATGTGCTTGGCAATTTGCAAACCAGCTATCAAGGCTTCATATTCAGCCTCGTTATTAGTAGTTTGAAACTCATAAGCAATGGAGTGGGGTATTATGTCCCCCTGTGGCGATTTTAGTAGTACTCCTAGTCCAGTTCCCTTGACATTAGAGGCTCCATCTGTGAAGAGTATCCAAGGATCCTTAGTCTCTTCAAGTTGCTGAACTTCTAACGCAGCTTCCTTTTGTAGATCACTACTGAAATCCTTCCTGACATTTCAGGTTTCCTGAGAACATTCTTAATTGGAAAGTTAGTCTTAACAATAATAGCATGAGTTTCAAAATAATGGTGTAATTTAGTAGATGCCATAATCAAAGCAAGGATAAGTTTTTCTAAATGTGAATACTTGGATTCAGCATCAAGTAAACTTTTACTTACATAATACACAGGGTGTTGGGTACCTTCGTGATCCTTTACAAGGACTGCACTTACTGCCTTAGAAGAGACTACCAAATATAAGGATAATATATCCCCTTTTCTGGTTTCATTAAGGCTGGAGCTGAGGATAGGTAATCCTTAAGGGCTTTGAGAGCATTCTCATGCTTTTCAGTCCACTCAAATTTCTTGTTCTTTCTTAGGATGTCATAGAATTCCTTGCATTTCTCTGATGACTTTGAGATGAACCGGTTCAACGCTACGATCCTCCCTGTCAACCTTTGCACATCCTTGGTATTGGCAGGAGATTTAATATTCATAATCGCCTTGATTTGCTCTGGACTTGCCTCTATGCCTCTTTTTGTTACCATGTAACCTAGGAACTTGCCTGCTTTTACACCAAAGTGACACTTGAAAGGATTCAATTTCATATTGAATTTATCAAGGATATCAAATGCTTCTTCCAAATCTCTAAGGTGATCCTAAGCTCTCTTGGACTTAACCACCATGTCATCTGTTAGGGATAGATTTTCTAAACCTAAGGATCATGGATCCTCAAGTACTGCCAGGATCACGGATCCTCAATCCTGTTTGAATTAAGGATCCTCAGAAGACGTTGCAGGTCAGGATCCAGGATCCTCATTGTTATCCTAACATTAACGGATGTTTCCTCTATGTTTAAGCTTGTTTCACAGGAATGCACAAGTGGACTTGGTCTTGCCGATATTCTTGGGGAATATGCTCTCAATATTCCGCACGTGTATAGCTTGGTGACCATTTTAGAAGTCGTGGGTAGCTTGCACATTTGGCGGATAGTTAGTTATTTAAGTTATTTCTATTTTTAAAGGGGATAACAAGCTTGAATTAGAACAAGTTAGCAAACACACACACTCGAAACAGCTCTCTGCAATTCATTAGCAATTTCATACATTTTGCACACTAGTGATCCTTGTAACAAGCTTGTTATCATCCCGAGTTGTAACGATCATTTGTTTAATTATAGTTGGTGATCGGTAGTTTCCATCACCCGAGGTTTTTTATGCCAAATATCATACATTGATCAAGGGCTTTTTCCTCGTATAAATCATTGTGTCACTTGTTCATTTCATCTACAAGTTGTTCATACATTTGTTCATTGAATCAAGCATCACACCTCACAACAAAAGATTTGGTTTCATTATCTTAGCCTGATTTTTGACCAAAACAGTTTGGCGCCCACCGTGGGGCAATTGGTGCTTCATTCCTAAGAAATTTTTATCATTGTGATCATTTCGGTTCATTATCTCTAAGCAGATGGCTTCTTCAGCAATGAGCACTTCAAGTTCCATGCCACCAGTCACATCTTCACAGGGCGTTCAACCTTTGCCTCCACCACCTTTTGGATCCCAGAAGAATGCTGAAAATGCTGCAAAGAGACAAAGCCCCATTTTCCGAAAACCACCAACATCTGCTGTTTCTTCTAGCCCTACTAACAGTGATCTTTTTACTTTGATTTTGCAGATGAGGGATCACATACAAGAGCAGGATAAAACCAACGAAAGGATCCTCCGGGAGATTGGTGACATCAAGAAACAGAAGAAATCAGTGGAGGATCACTCTCCTCTGATGCCGAGGTCGTTGAATTTCGACACTCCAGTCATAACTAGCCAACACTCTGCTCCAGCTGATGTCCAGCTTCAAGGTGGATCATTGGGAATGCATTTTGGATCATCAGCGATAATACAAGCTCAAGGATCCTACTTTCAGCATATAGGATCATCGTCTGAGTATCAGGGATCCTTCTTCAATTCCGGAGGATATGTGGGAGCCCAGACAGTTCAAGGATCCTCATCCCAGGGTCAGGGATCCTTTCAGGTTCAAGGATCCTCATCTCAGGGTCCGGGACCCTTCCAGATTCAAGGATCCTCCTCTCAGGTTCAGAGATCCTCATCCCAGGTTTATGGATCCACGGAATATCCTCCAAGACCCCCAGTCACATCACATCAAGGATCCAACATCTTTCAGGATCAAGGATTCTTAAGGAATGTGCAACCCGGAAGTACAGATGTTCATCAAGGAGACTCCAATGCAGAGCATTGCTTCTTCTGGTCCTTCAGTCATACCAGAATCTTGTCAATATGGATTCACATCTGGAATTCCAAACTTGAATCCTTCGGGAGGTAACACTTTGAATAATTCTTATAACACTAACCATGGCTTTGTGCAGGGTACAGGTATCAATCAAGCTATGGCTAGGGAATTACAGAAACTGAAGGATATGATATCCAGCGTTCCAGGAGTGGTTAAGCCCATTCCTGAAATTTCAGATGGAAGCCACAGGATATCTCGCTTTGCACCACCCATTTGTGATGCAGAAATCCCAAAGAGGTTTCAAATACCAACCATGAAGCTATATGATGGCTCGACGGATCCAGAAGAACATGTAGCTCAATATAGAGAAAGGATGGAGATCAATCCCATCCCGGAGAGGTTAAAAGAAGCATGTCTATGCAAGGGTTTCTGATCCACATTAATAGGATCAACTCTTAAATGGCTGCTAAGTCTTCCTCCATACTCTATTACTTCATTTGCTAATTTAGTTAATCTGTTTAATAGTCAATTCTCATGCAGTAGAAAATTTGAACGATTAACTAGTGATCTATATAGGGTAACACAAGGTCAAAATGAATCACTTAGAGATTATATCACTAAGTTTAGTAAAGAATCCTTAGATATTCCTAATTTGGATATTGCTACGGCTGTAGAAGCCTTCAAAATGGGTTTACTTAGGGATTCATTGTTCTATGATGATCTTGTCATGACCCCTTGCAGGAATCTTGATGAAATAAGAACCAGGGCCCTTAGATTCATCCGGCTAGAGGATGATAAAAGGATCCAAGAAAGGCTGGTAGGATCCTCGAAGCAGGAGAAACAAGGATCCTACTTCAGGAACAACAAGTCCAAATCTTACAACTAGTCTGACAACCAGAACGTGCATGCAGTAGAACAGGAAGAGGATGATGAGGATTATCCTCCCATTTCTAAATATTGTTTTTCTGTTGATAGCAATGAACTGATCCATGCAATGCAGAATTTAGGTGAAAAAGCAAGATGGCCCAGAAAAAGTGATAAGCCCGCTGCAACTAAAGACAAGTCCAAATGGTGTGCATACCACGAGGATTTCGGACATCTCACTGAAGAATGTATTACGCTTAGAAAAGAAATCAGTTATTTGTTAAGCAAGGGGCACTTGAAGGAGCTTTTGTGAAGAAAAAAGTCAAGGATCCAGGATCCTGAAAAGGTTCCTGAAAGAGCTCCTGCTCCTTTGGCAGATGCACAAGTTATAAACTTCATATCCGGTGGATCAGACATTTGTGGTACTTCCTTTTCAGCAGCCAAGAAACATGCCAAGGAAACCAAGATGGATAATGGGGATAGACCCATCCAAACCTCTACTGTTACACAGGAAAAAGTTATAACTTTTGATGAGGATGATCGTGTTGATTGTCACACCCCGACCACGTAGAACATACAAAACGTGGCGGAAATGTCGGGGAGTGTTGTAACAGAATTAATTGTTTCAAATCCATGGCAATTGAAGTTTCGTTTTATTGATTAAAAGTATTACAATGTCTTAACAAACAAAGAAATACAACATAATTAACTAGTCTTGCATCTTTTATTGTCACTAAAACCCAAGTCTGCCTATGTGTATCTTGATCATCTTATGCAACAGCTCCTGAAAAACACATGTGAAAATAGGTACGTCAGCATAAAAATGCCTGTGAGATACATAGGTTTTGTGAAAATAGGTTTCATGACTTATGTTTGAGAAAATGTTTAGCCATGAACCTTGTAATTTGCTTTGTTTTGTAAATCATTTGAAAAATGATAAGATCAGATGATATGTATAAATAAGAGAATAATGTATGGTTAAATGAATAACCATTGTAAAATGAGTTTGTATAAGATAAGTTGCTTGTAAAACAATGTATTGTGAAAAGTATGTTATTGGTGTAAAATGTTATATGTATCAAACTGAAATGATTCAAATAACGCTACGATATGTAATACCATACAAACACTTATATATAGGAAGTACCAGCGGCGTATCCACCATGCTTGTATCATATTACACACGCATCGTTACTTAATCACTTAATCAAACCAAACCATCAAGATGTAAAAATGTTCATGTAAATCATGTAATATGTATCCAAGATGTAAGTCTGTGATGAATAACAAATGTACTAAGTATGCGACAATAGACATACGTAGCATGTGACCTGTACTAAGTATGCAACAATAGACATACGTAGCATGTGACCTGTACTACGTATACAATAATAAACATACGTAGCATATAACCTGTACTACGTATACAACAATAGACATACGTAGCATATAATGTAATGTAAAACGATGTACTAAGTAATGCACACAATGGGCACACCTAGCATAAGATGTAATAAAATCATGTACTATAATGTACTAACGAACATAGCAGGTATATGATGTGAAAACAGGAAAGCATGAAAGTAACAAGTAGGCACATGTGTTTCACCCCAAAACAGTTTGGAAAACAGTAAAAGAGGGGTCTATGTACTCACTTGAGATTGCTTAGTAGTCCTTGAGTAACAACCAAACAATGCTAGAGATCACGGATATCAAACGGCACGAAGGGTCCCCGAATGCTAATTTCGATCCGAGAATCTCAGGTATGAAACAATGGTTTCAACTTAGAGTTTCTAAGATCAAAATTCTAGTGGTTTTGAAAATGAAGGCATGGGGTATTTATAGGATTTCCCGAACCGTTAGGATCGTTTCTTGGAAAAAGTGCTTCAATCTTGGCCATACACTAGCACCCATGGTATTGTAATACCATGTGCCTAAAATACCAGCCCATAGATTCCCAAAACCATGTACAACAAGTGGGAAGGACTAGATTCGATGTATAAGCAAACATCTTTCAGAAATGACAGTTTTGGTCCCTGTTATGTGTTTATGCCATTTCCGACACTTCTAAGGCCCGTAAAGCCAACTTTAAGGCCCTAAAATGATGTCTAAACATTGTGGACATGAAACATGCTCAAAAATATGTCGGATGTCAGTTCGTTTGGTCGTACGAACGCGATGTTCGCTTAATTACGACGGAATGCGCACAAGCGCGAAAAACGATCCAAATGACGCAACGAATGGATTTTTGACAAGCCAAACACTAAAGCATAATATAGTCATGCTTACATAAATTTTTGGATGTCTGTATGTATTCAGAATGTAAGTTATGCGTGAAAATGAAAACTTGTGCACTTTTGACGCTTTTAGTCCCTGAATGACCCAAAAGTTTATTTTAGCACACCTAACCCCTCAAAGCCTATTTCTAAGCTATATAAAGGATATTTAAGGTGTGTTTAACTTATGGTCATGTTTAGGAATGTTCGTTACAGTTCAAATTGGCATACTTTCATAGTTTGTCAAGTTTAGTCCCTGTAAGCGAATAAACTTTGATTTCACCACACCAAACCTTCCAAAACTTATATCTAAGTTATGTAAAGGTTATTTAAGGTATGTTAAACCTATTTCACTATTCCGGAGTGTTTGTTGCATTAAATTGGTTATATTTACGCATTAGTGCGCGTATAACCTTCCAGAAAGCGATTTAGAGTTTGAAATCGAACAAGAGTTGATATGTGCAAAAGATACACATATTTATACAAGTCCAAAGTATGAAATACAATATTTCATTGGTTTGGAATTTGTTTGATGGTTGAAATGACACAGGTGTTACAGTCTCCCCTACTTTAGGAAATTTCGTCCCGAAATTTAGTTTTAGAGGAAACTTGTGGAGACAGCTGTGACGGTTTTGCCTTCAGACAAATCCATTGAGCCCTTAAGTAAAACTCTGGGCCATGTTAGGATTCTTAGCAAAGATGTCAACCCTCAAAGTGAAGTCCTTGTAGTAACAAAACATGGAGTTTTGAACTATAGACAGGAGAACATTTCCCGTGAAGAATTATCATAGGAAACTTGTATGTGCTTGAAATCAGAATTGGGTAGTGTGAGAATAAATGACATTGGTCAAAGTCCAAGACTTCTCCCGTATCATTACTCTTGCCACTGTTGGTCTTAACACATGACAAAACTTCCTGTGGTTCCTATGCACTGAATTCCATAATTATGTAGGCCTCCATAATTACGTAGTTCCTTGCACAGTCCGCACAGTTCATTTCATAATGCGTATGGGAAAAAATCAAACGAATAATCCTGTGGTGAATTAACTTGACTGCAATAGAGTCCCTTTAACTAGGTCATCAAAGGATTAGATTAACGAACAAACTCTTGATTTAGACCACCCGAGAGCCTATTTAACTACATAAACACATGATATATTTAACTAAATTGTCGAACCAATCTATTTAACTTAGATCGACGTAGGATCTCTTTAACTAAACTACCTACGGGGAAATTTTAACTACATCGACGTAGGATGCATTTAACTAGATTGTCGGACCAATCTATTTAACTTAGATCGACGTAGGATCTCTTTAACTAAACTACCTACGGGGAAATTTTAACTACATCGACGTAGGATGCATTTAACTAGATTGTCGGACCAATCTATTTAACTTAGATCGACGTAGGATCTCTTTAACTAAACTACCTACAGGGAATATTTAACTACACCGACGTAGGATGTATTTAACTTTAGATCGACGTAGGATCTCTTTAAATTTAGATCGACGTAGGATCTATTTAACTCAACTACCTAAGAGAAACATTTAACTTTATCAACACATGTTGTCCTTAAACTTTGGAATAGTACTTTATAATCCAAGGAACTTAACTACAAAGTAGAAGTCCAT
>JARYGA010044697.1:0-17300 GCA_030545235.1 Helianthus tuberosus
TTCATTTGTTCATCATAACTTAAAACACTAAAACCTAATCATAAGCCATAAAATCTTCCTCCGAGTCCACATCAACCATCTCATCCAATTGTACATTAAGATCATCTTCCACATGAATTGGAACATCATCATCATCCGACCAACGAAGACCATCCATACCGTCAACAAACTCTTGAAACAAAAAAGCTGAAAACAGAAGTAAAAAACTTACCTGTTGCAACTGCGACTCAATCTGGAATAGCGGCGCTACAGGATGGGAGTTGTGGGAGCTTCGATGGTAGGTGCCATGGATTTAGGGTTCATAAATGTCTGCCGATATGTGTGAATCATGTGCGACTGGTTGTTTAAGGTTATAATTGGGGCAAAAATTATGAAAATGGAATGGGCTTTGATTTGTTGGATATGGCAGATTTTAAAGGGAAAAGAACAAATTTGGGCCTACAGATATTCTCGGCGAGATGGCGGATATGAAATTTACAAAATATCGGCGATATATCGGTGATTATCGCCGATATTCTCGCCACCGAGATTATAACCGATATTTAATACCGATATGTAACTCGATATCCGATATATCACTGAGATATCACCGATATAGCGCCGAGATTGACTGCATGCGGTCAATGGCGGTCCTATTTTGGCCAGATCCCGGCCAAATTTCGACCAAACCTTATAAATTCCCGTAAATTACTTAAGAAAATGGGTCAATGAGGGGTTAAAACATGTCTACTTAAAAAACTACATATAAAAATGTGTGTGTATATATAACTATAAATTTCATATAAAAATCCTGATCCGATTAAACCCGATTAATCGCTAGTCGGTACCCCACCGACCGGCTAGCGCCTAGCGATTCTTACCACATTGGGGACAGTAGGTACGTTGGATTGGAAGGATTCAAATGGGTAGTTTCTAAAAACAAGTCGAGCGGGTTTCCTTCAGGTTGGGTCACTACTAGATAATAAATAAATATTCAACAAAACTACCTTATTAAACTCATTAACAATAGAAACAACTACTATATTCTAACAAAGTCATCTAAAACAAATGAGTACATTCGAATCCATTAACATCAAAGCCTTTGAATTTGATCATGTTTCTGCATTGCTCCAACATTCTGACTTAAGTGCAACTCAAACTTATCTATGAAAACCCGAGTTCTCACCAAACAAATCAAAAGCTATGAATCAATCACAAAAGTACAAGGTGAATCAACCTGATGTGTCATATTTCATATCATATGCAACACAATTTTGTTCTTAGATAAGAAATTTTGTTTCAAATGCAACTCATATAAGATAATAAGAATATGAGAAGTTAAAAATATTTAATTTCATGAACCAACCTTAATATTTTGATCACACCTCAAGCTCAATCAAACTTAGAACATCAGAATGATAAAAACCCTAAAACTACAGCTGGAAGAATGAATATTTCAGAATGTTTTCAAGGTTTTCTACCCATCATGACACATTGGATTCAAATTTGTAGAAACGATAACGATAGTATTGGTTTGAATCTCGTAATCGATAAGTTAAACCAAATTCCGTAGTGAAATGGCACAAAGAATCAAAGAAATATGAAAAGAGAAACTTACCTAATTGGAGTCGCTGCTGTATAGCCTCGACGAAAATCTGAAAATAGGGTGACTTCTCGGATTATAAATCTCGAATTCCCGGTTGGGCTTTTCCAGATTCAGCCTCAAACCCGGTTCAAAATCTATACAACCCACAGTTCGTCCGTGACACTTGAACCAAGATCTCACCCTCTCTTTTTTATGGGTTTAGGTTACTTTTGCCACTTCAGTATAAAACTGAAACTTTTTGTATCTTGATCCCTGAGATTTTATTTTTGTTACTATTTTTATCCAATTAGCAAACTAGGTTAGAATTTTCTGTTAATTTTTTTCTTTTTTCGTTTTCCTCCTTTAAATGAATGGTACAATCGTCATTTTATGTCATAATATATTGAGTAAACTGCCATTTTGGTCCCTGTGGTTTGGGCATTTTTGCCATTTTAGTCCAAATCTCAAACTTTTTACATCTGGGTCCCCGTGGTTTGCATTTTGTTGCCATTTTAGTCCAAAATCCAAAAAGCCCTTATTTTTACTGTTGAAAGCTACCTATTTTGTCCTTTAGTGCAGGGGCATTTTGATCATTTTTTAAATTTCATTTTTTTAGCAATAAAACCCAGATCAAAATAATCAGCTCTCTCTCTCTTCTCTCTCTCTCTCTCTATAGCACCACCACCGCCACCTCCTCCCTCTCTCTCTCTCTCTCTTCTCTCTCTCTATAGCACCACCACCACCGCCACCTCCTCCCCCTTCTCACCACCGCCACTCCGGCGTCGTCCCATCCAACAGTCACACCCACACCCCCTTCCTAATTACATCATCATCTTCAACCCTTTTTCAAACAAACAGACATTTCAGTGCATATTAACTTCATTGAATCTGAAGATATCGAGGTAAATTCGTCACAAATTCCACTGAATCACATAAAAGTAATCCGAATCAGCAATTGAAACAACAAAATTCTACAATAACTCACAAACAAATAGACATTTCAGTGCATATAACTTCACTAAAACCGAAATTGTTGAGGTAAATTCGTTACGATTAAATCGCAAACAAGGATACATTTCATAGCAAATTATTAGTTTAGATAATTACGCTTATGGTTAGTCCACATACAGACATCTCTCTCACCCAGAACTTCAACATCCCAGAACTTCATCTTCTTCTCTCTCTCACCCAGAACTCTTCATCTTCTTCTCTCTCTCACCCAGAACTCTTCATCCGTAGATGATCCTGGAATCATCATCATCATTGTCACCGAGATCACAGAGATTCATCCCGCACCAGTCGTTTTTCACAGCTAAACACCTACAGTGCCATCTCTTTCTCTGCTTATCTCCACCTCCTCAAAATCCTAAACACCCACAGACCCCCTTGATCTGTCACTCTCGATATCAGCTCTGGCACCCCTGTTCTCTCTCTCTCATTCAGTTCTGGCGAAGACAAAGGCAGCGCCGCCTCAGGCGGCGACGGTTGTTCCCCGTACTCAAAACCCCCCAATCTGGAGAGAGAAACCTCTCAAAAATGTCAAAACCTAGAGAGAGAAACACTGCTTTCTTCGTCGATGTTTTGTTGTTGTTGTTCATCGAATGAATATCGATCTGAATCAAAAACAAAAGTTGTGGTGTTGGATTTCTTGGATCTGGATCGAGCGGTGTTATTGAGAGAGATAAGAGAGAGAGTCAGATTTTGTTTAGAGAGAGAGAGTGTGCAGAGACTTTATAGGGAGAGATGTATTTTTTAGGTTTTTTTTTATTTGACCAAAATGCCCCTGCACTAAAGGACAAAATAGGCAGCTTTCAACAGTCTAAAAAGAGGGTTTTTGGATTTTGGACTAAAATGGTAACAAAATGCAAACCACAGGGACCCAGATGTAAAAAATTTGAGATTTGGACTAAAATGGCAAAAGTGCCCAAACCACAGGGACCAAAATGGCAGTTTACTCTAATATATTTTAATTAAATGAGGAAAAAAAAGGAAGTTAACAGAAAATTCTAACCCAATTTTTAAATTGGATGAAAATAATAATAAAATGTAACTTTAGGGATCCAGATACAAAAAAAAAATCATTTTTGGACTGAAATTACAAAAGTAATATTAGCATAGAGACCATTTTAGCATTTTACTCCAGTTTCTTTAATAACTAACTTCCACGGATCTTAATCCTACCTCTAAATCAACCGTCAACCACCAAAAAAGAAACATGTTTTGTGCACACGCTTGGTTACAAGCCTTGACGAGCATAGTTTACTAAGTTTTTTTTTTTCTAGCGCCTTCTGAACGATTTTTGACCTATGAGCACCATTATTATCAGCCTTCTTGAGCTTTTTGTTGCTAACAAGTTGTGTTCATGATTAAGTGATTGAGGGCATACTTGTTGCAAACATAAAAATAAAACACGGACCTTAAAAGCATAAGACACATGAACTTAATCGGTTTAACATGTTTTTTTTTTATAGAGTTAAATGCCTAGTTAGTCCCTGTGGTTTGCAAATATTACAGACTTGGTCTCAGTGGTTCAATAATTAAACACTTGATCCCGGTGGTTGTAATTTCTGCACTCATGTGGTCCTTATCATTAACATCTGTTACGTTTTCAAGTTAAGTCTATGTTAAATGACCAAAATACCTTTACTTATTTAAAAAATAAAAATAGTTTAATTAAAACAATATACCACTCATCTCATATCAAACTCCACCCACCAAACAATATACCACCCATCTGAGATCAAACTTCACCCACCAAACTTAGTTCCTTTTTTTTAACACCAAATGTTCTCAACACCCAACAAAATTAATAATAAAAAAGGATGGATCAACAGCAATAGAGCGACAAAATTGGCTGCAAGACAAACCCATAGCAAAGCAGTCAATCGAGTGGCAAAAGCAAACAACCGTTTGCCATAAATCGATCTTGAAAGGCGGTAGAAGTGGTGGTCACAGGACAGATGAGTGGTGGTGGTCACCGAACCGTTAGCGGACATACCATGTGGTGGTCACCCACCAAACTTCACCCATCAACGTCGCGATGAATATTCAGATCTGACAGGAGATCGGACGGTTGTGGTTTTATCGCAAAAGTAACATTTTCTTAGAGTTAAAACTTAAAGAATTAATTTACTTACCGTATTTTTTTAAATATGTTTAAAGGATGAGTAAAACTTACTTTTAACAAACCATTATGAAGATTTAAGTACTTTACTCAAAAAGTTATATAGAAATTTGGTTTCCGTTTCTTAATATTTTTAAGCAAATAACAAAACTTACTTTTTTACAAATCATTACAACTGTTCACATTTGGCAACGAGCTTTTAGGAGCTTCAAGCTTCAAGCTTTTAAGAAAAAGCTCCAGGCCCAATAAAAGCCTTGTTTGGTTGAAACAAGCTTAAGGCTTTTAGATTAGTTGAAAAGCTCTTTTTGAAACGCCGGTGGAAGAAGCGTTTAAAACCCCTACAAGCTTTTAGGGTTAAAATTACCTTAATATCCTACAATCGATCCCAGGAAGAACGCATCATCGAAGAACAGACCGATCGCAAGTAGAGCAAAGGTATGCATGTTCGATTTGATTACCACCCGAAAAAGGGTTTGTTGTTTGTTTTTTAAAGAAAAAAATCTACATCTAATCCTTCATGTGTTCCACGTATTGTTGTTCCTATTATTTTTTGTTGTTTTGGGCGGTGGTAACGGTGGAGGGGGTGAGGGAGACGTAGCATCATACAAACATGTTGATTGATATAGACGTAGCCTCATATACGGATGTGAAATTGGAAATTTGGGACATACCCTTTTGGCAACTGAAATCAATATATGTATGTAGATATTTGTAGGATATCAAGAACAGATAATACTCGTTTGAATATGAACAAACAATAAGACACAGATTGTGGTTAAACGAATAATGATTTCGATTAACTTGGTGCCTAATGATAATCCTGCAATGTTCAAACAATATATTTACTGTTCATGTAAACTCAATTTCACTATTCTTGACATGAATTTTGTTGTGATCTTATTTATTTGTATATAGAAGTTTAAAATGAATTTTGTGGTAATTAGGGGTGTAAACGAGCCGGGCCGAGCCCGAGCTCGACCAGGCTCGAGCTCGGCTCGTTAGGTTTTTATGAAGCTCGAGCTCGGCTCGGTTCGAGCCTAGTTCTTTGAGCTCGAGCTAGGCTCGCGAGTAAAACCCAAAGCTCGAGCTCGGCTTGACTCGGCTCGAACTATTTTAGCTTGAAAAGTTTCCATCAAAGGATACTTTGAAATAGCAGTTATATGTACAACAGGTATTGGGACTGTTGAATATGGATTTCACTGAGAAATTGGAAACAACATGTTGTTGGTTAGAACCTACCCTTTTTATTTACTTTTCAAATATGCTCATTAATACCCCTTAAAAATAAAATACAGCTTATATTAAATGTCTAAGTTTGTGCCATTGTTTTGTTAGATTTTATTGTTTAGTTTGCCCCTTCATTTTGATTAGTTGACCTGTAGGTGCGTTTAGATGGAAATGGGTTTAAGACCAACACAATGAGGCATGGGGCAGCCATGCTTTTGCTTTCAGGCATGACTAATTCTGCCGTTATATATGTTATGACTGTTTGTTAATAACTATGTTTAATAGTATTATATTATGTTATGACTGTTTGTTAATAACTATGTTTTATTTAATTGAAAATGACCATGTTTTATTCATTTGAGAAATAACTATTATATATATATACATGTATATATATGTGTGTGTGTGGGTGTGGGTGTGGGTGTGTGTGTGAGAAATTACGTTTAGTGTTATGTTTTTTTAGTTATGCCCATTTTGGTCATTTTATACATTTTATTAAAAGCTCCTGCTACTCTGCCAAACACCTAAATATCTAACCAGCTTACAGCTTCCAGCTACTAGCTACAGCTATCAGCTTCCAGCTTTCAGCTAACAGCTACCAGCTTCCAGCCACCAGCTTACAGCTACTTTTGCCAAACATACCCAAAAAGTTATACAAAGTTATTGGCCTAACTAACCCGTAACCCAATCTTGTTAACCAGGTTTTACTAAACGTTTTTTAATTTTTTTACCTTTGGAGTCTTTTTAGACAAATTAATTCACTCATTGTGACACTAGAAACATAGCACAACAATGGCGGTCTTTAGGACGAAGATGGGTATGAACAAGGCCGGCCCTGAGAATTCGTGTACCCTGTTCGAGTTCGAAAAAATGTGCCCTTAGGCCTTAACGAAATTGGGTATTAGGCTCACTAAAGGTCTAAACCTAATGCCAAAGGGGTTAATAACTAATCTAAAAACCATAAGAATAGTTTTGTAAGGGGGCTATGTTGGTGTTTGCATGGGTGTACCCAATTAAAAAAAAATATTTTACATATAAATATCGGTTTTTTTCTTAAAAAACGTGCCCCTCAAAATATCGGGTCCTGGCCGGTGGTCCTCCCCGCAGGGGCGGACCTACCTCTTTGGTAGGGGTAACCCCCGCTACCCCTTGGTCGGAAAAAATTTGGAAAAATTAGTGTAAATTTTGGAAAAATTTGACATTTTTTCGATTTCGTTACGGCTTATTTATAACACGTTACCCCTTGGTCGGAATCCTAGATCCGCCACTGCCTCCCCGCCCACCCCCAGGGCCGGCCATGGGTATGAACAACTTAAAAAGCAAAGCATCATGTCTTGATAATTTGATAAATTAATTAGTCTATGAAACTTATGTCCGTCTCAAAGAAGAAGGTGTATTTCTTATACGTCCAATCTCTCAAGTTTTCAATTTGAGTTTGCTTCATTTATATATGAATTGAATTGATATTTAATGTCAAATATACATGTAGATGTGTTGGTCTTAGTCTTAGATTTGTTTTGATTGGAATACATTATATGACTCTTTTTTTCTTTTATCGTATCATTGTTGCAGGGTTTCTGGCCAAGTCATGAAACTACCCCCCCCCCCCCCCCCCAATTTTTCTACTATAATGGCTATGGGAGTGAATTGTAATGTTTACTGTTTTAGTGAGTGACGGGTCTAGAAAATCCACATAGGTGTAACGTTTAAAAAAGGGTAATGAAATTGAAAAAACGTCAAATTTTTCTAAAACTTACACTACCATCGGAGCGTCAAAGGGCAACGGGGGTTACCCCTTGTAACACTATAGGTCCGCCTCTGATTTTAGTTGTGTTATTTTTTTAAATATTTGTTTTTTAGTCTTGCAATTTTTAAATAATATTTAGAGTAAAGTATACGAATGGTCCTTGTGGTTAACCAAAAATTTTAATTTAGGACTAAATGCGTTACAAAATGCAAACCACAAGAATCATCTGTATACTTTAATCTAAATTTAGTTTTATGTAGTTTTTAATAGCTTTTGCTCATTTAAAATGAATTATTAAAAATATGGTTGAGAGATAAAATGTGAGGATGTTCATTGTTTAGTCAGTTGTTGGGTGATTTGGAAATCGAGAAATGAAGCGAGATTTAAGAATAAAGAGGTTAAGCTTGAGTATATTATCGGTGAAGTCAAGAAGACGGGTTTTTTTATGGTACAAAAATAGGAATAAGGATATTTTGACATCGTGGGATTATTGGTGTAAATTTGTAATGTTGTTGTAGTTTGGTTGCCTCGGTTTGAGGTAGCCGTGTTTTGTTAATGAAGTTCACTTTTCAAAAAAGAAAAAAAAAAGAAATAGTATGAGAAGAGACAAAATTGATGTGGCGTTAATGTGAAAAAGAAAGGCAGTAAAGATAACATCCTTACCCTTAAGGACACTAACACATTGATATTTCAGTAACAAGCGTGTTTAATTCATCAAGAATTTGATTCCTTTTGGACCATCTCCAACCTTTGCCCCAATTGTCCATATATGGAAGAATTTGAAGTTTGGAGGATACGTTTTACTCCATTAATTTGAAGAAATATGTTGTTTTAATATGTTATGTTTACTAATATTTTAAAGGAATCAAACTAAGGAAAATATTTAAGTCGGGTTAGTGTAAACACGTAAAATATTTGTAAAGGTTAGATAAGCTAGTGTAAACACGCCCTTAGGTAAAAGACTTTTTGTGATCGGAGATGAAAACATTAATATAAACTAGTCTTACCCCCCCCCCCCCCCCGGATGCGGGTTAGGGAGCGTGGGGTGAGGCATAAATCCGTGGTAACCAAACGAAGACTAAAAGCGGGAAATACGTAAAACGAAAACACAAATTTCTAACACCAAGTGATTCATGTGACGTAAAACGTAGACAAAGTCAAATAATGACAGGGGTGTTCAGCTTTGAAAATGATATAGACCGAGTAAAGTACACAGATGTAAATGAAAAATCACAAAACGCTAAAGGAGCAAAGTATAGGAGGTGTAAACGAAAATCCGCAAATGACATAGTACTAAATGATAACTGAGTAAACTACAAGGGGAGAAAATGAAAATTTATACTAAAAACGAAATAAACTACAACACAAATAGTAATTATTCATTCATATATTGTAAATGTAAATTAACTAGTTGATGCCCCGCCCTCGTTGCGGGGCGATGGCCGAATAATTCTCAACCAATTAAAAAAGCAGTACTATAGTTTTGCTAGAAAGGAAAACTACAACCATGACAAGGTCGTAATTTTTAGCGGGGGTAAAATCGTAATTTTTAGCTAGGGGAAAACCATAATTTTTAGCTGGATTCGACATAGTAATAGGCATGGATTGGTTATCCCATAACCAAGCCCAGATCGTTTGTGATAAGAAGCAAGTGGTTATTAAAACTCCATATGGTGAGCCGTTAACAATACAAGGAGATACTCAGTACGGGATGCCTAAGCAAGTGTCTATGCTTAAGGCATCAAGGTGTATGAAGAAAGGTTATGTCATTTATATGGCACAGGTGACTATTGATGAACCAAAGTCCAAGATCGAAGACGTCCCTATCATTTCTGAATATCCAGATGTATTCCCTGAAGAACTACCTGGTTTACCTCCAGATAGGCAAGTAGAGTTCAGGATTGATATTATTCCTGGAGCAGCACCAGTTGCAAGAGCACCTTACCGGTTGGCACCAACTGAGATGAAAGAGTTAAGAACTCAGTTTTATTCGACCTAGCTCATCTCCTTAGGGAGCGCTGATTCTGTTTGTGAAGAAAAAGGATGGATCGATGCGTCTATGCATCGATTATCGCGAGCTAAACAAGGTTACAATCAAGAACAGATATCCATTGCCCAGGATCGACGATCTGTTCGATCAGCTTCAAGGAGCAAGTTACTTCTCCAAGATTGATTTTGTCACACCCCGAAATATCAGAGCATTGGCGTGACTGGACTGGTATCTTCATTGCACAGCGGAAGCAAAATAAGCTAAGTCTTTTAGTATGTGAACGCCCACTAAGTACTCGACTCTTCATGGTTCTCCTATTCCAACCGTGCCTTGTCTTAGAACTGTAACCTGAGAAAGAAACATGCGAAAAATCAACATAAAGTTGAGCGAGTTCATAGTTTGTTTGTAAAAGATTTGAAATAAATCTTTTGAATAACCGGTTTTTGAAGTATTGTTGAGAAAACGAATTTAAAATCATTTTCTTGTCATGTTATACAGAAACTTTGTATGAAAACATGGTATGTATCTTGTATAATTCGAGTATTTCTGTATGTATCATGTATTCTTGTATAAATCACGTATTCTTGTATGTATCATGTTTTCTTGTATAAATCAAGTATTCTGTATGTATCTTGTTGTTAATGGGTTGCAAGGCCATTAACATGTGACACGACATAGGAAGTCACCAAACCATAGGCATTTTTCTGTAGTCGATTCACGACTGAGACACAAAAACACTGCTTGGTAAAAGAGTGGCCAAGAGTGGGGCTGCCCGGAACCCATTAGATCTAACCTTTTGTTCTGCGGTCTAAGTATGTACACGATTAATGGTGCTTATGGTACCCTATTCGTGACACGATTTCTCGTATCATTTCTCGTATCAATTCTTGTATCATTTCTCGTATCATTTCTCAATTCTTGTATTCATCATACCATTTGTAAACATTGTAACATTTGTAAACTTTTGTATTTGTATTTTCCGTAGTTTAGAAAACTAGAATTCGTATGTATGCCCATTTCGAAAAATACGCTTGTCTGAAAAACCGGTATAAAACATAAGCTTTTCGTAAACCATTTGTGTCAGATAAATCTTGCTTGTAAAATGGTTTATAAATATGTAATTCTTGTATGCTTTGCAAAAAGTGCATGTCTTTCCACCCCGAAAACATTTAGAAAAATGTAAAATCATAAAAAGGTGGGGTTATGAACTCACCTGAATATTCCTGTGCAAAGCTAGCTAAATACGACTTCGCGATGTCGTTTCCAGGACGTGACTCGCTATCGTGCATTCTACAATATTCCTATCACAGAATATCTAATAAGTTTCGAATAATGTGGTAACTAATCTACGTGTTACCGAGCTCTACTGAATCGTTGATCGAACGATTTGGCGGTAAATAGTTAACTTAATGAAAATGACTAAGTTAAACTGCCGTGAGAAGTCGTTTGTGTATGTAGGAATATTCGTATGAAAGTAATATATAATAAACTTGTATTATATATATTGCGTCTTGTTTATATTTGCCAAAAATATACATATGTGCCGTCTAGGCGTATGAAATAAATATTACAGTTATATTTATTTTGTAAAAGAATTGTCGACTTGTATTGGAAAATAAATATATAACTATATTTATTTATAAAAGGAATCGAGTTGTTTGAAATTTGAAATAAATATAAAACTATATTTATTTTTATAAAAACGAATTTGTCAAATTTCCGAAGTTCAAAACAACTATGTTTGTCGTTGTAAATATTTTTCCGAATCGTTGTTTTCGTAAGTTGTAAGTTGTTATCGAAGGAAACTTTATATTTGTATCTCGTAAATGTCGCTTATAACAATAGTTGTCGTTTTACAAGAAAAGCACGTTTTTATAATAAAACTCGTTTTGTTTTACGGGTTTTCTCGAAAAACGGGCAGAGTTTCCTCTGTTTTTGGACGCCCCGACAACACAAGTTGTCATTATTTTTCAAAATCAATCAATATTCAAACAACGAAATCAATATTTATGTAAATCTTGTCGAATATTTTGAGATGTGAACTATATATAATCGATTCGAGCTCGTTTTTCACGTAATGTTAATATTATGAAAAAGAATAACAAAATAAATGTGTCGCTAATATTTAACAAGTCTTCGTGTCGGGTTGTTGACCGAGTCAACTGAGTTGACCAGGTTTGACCGAGTTGACTCGGTTTGACCGAGTCAACTGAACCTAGTTGTCTGACCGAACCGAGCCGTCAGACCGAAGATGTTGACTGCAGTTGACCTGCTTTGACTTGCTGAGTTGACCGAGTCAACTCGCTGAGTTGACCGAGTCAACCCGAACTGTTTCAGAAGTTGACTAAACCGCCCGAACCGAACCCGATCTGAGCCGAGACCCGCAACTCGAACCCGCTGATTTGTTGACTGAGCCGCACGGAGTCACCCGAAGCTGAGATTGGAACCGGAGTCGCGAATAACCACCATCATCTTCACATCACCGGTGAAACTCACCGGTCCGAAGTACCAACCGCCGGGAAAAGTCAAGGACCACCGGAAAACAGAACCGACCGGCGGTCCGAACCTTTGACCGCCGGTTCTCCATCTCTCTCGGTCTCTTTCTCTCTCGGTCTCTCTCTCTCTCGCCTCTCTGTAACGTCGCCGCACATCACCACCACCCAACTATGGTAGTGGTGGTCCGATTAATCAGCTCGAGCAGGAAGGGGGGGTGTCTGTGTCGTCGCCGCCGGAAAGGGGAACGAGGGGAGGGGGGGTTCGCCGGGTAATCATCGTTAACGCCACAGACGGCAGCGCCGTCGTGGCTCCGACCGGCTCTGCCGGGTGTTCGTCGAGAGGGAGAGAGGGATCCGGTGTGTGTGTGAGTTGTTGTTGACTGATTTGTGTTCTAATTTGTGTGTGTGTAAGTATATAGGTGCAGACAAAAGAGGTGAGAGTAATATAAGTGTGTACTTGTTTTTGATCTGCACAATTGAAGAGGGTATGGGCCTTTTTTATACACAATTAGTTGGGTAATGACTAATGTGACTCGGTTTCGTTCCATGGTTAGAGATCTAAAGAGATCTTATGCAAATCTTAAATAGATTTTTACAAATCTTAAATAGATTCTATAAATCTTATGTGGGTCTCATAAATCTTGTGTAGATTTTGACAAGATTTGGGGAAGATTTTGAAAAGATTTAGTGTAGGTTTAGGCTTGTGTGTGTTGGGCTTGGGCCCAGGGCCCACAAGCCCATCTCGTGTATAAGTGGCCCGTAATTTCTACGAGACCCGATATCGCGACCCAAACTCCATGAGCATAAAATATTCGTGTAACATCCATATTTGTCGGTGTTGTCAGTATTTCGCCCGGTATCAGTCCGTTGTCATTTGTTGTTCCGCAGATTCCACTCGAATATTCATACGCGTACCGTAGAGTCGGATAAGCATTCCTAGGCACTCCAAAGACCTAATTAAGTTGATTTATGCTGTAATCACTATTTATTATTGCGTTAATCTCCTGTTAATCGCGTAATTAAGAGCCGTAAATTACCGGTTGTCACAGATTTAAGGTCAGGTTACCATCAGCTGAAGGTTAGAGATGAAGATGTGCATAAGACTGCATTCAGAACTCGTTATGGTCATTACGAGTTCTTGGTGATGCCTTTCGGGCTCACTAATGCACCAGCAGCGTTCATGGACCTCATGAACCGCGTTTGTAAACCCTATTTGGACAAGTTTGTCATTGTTTTTATTGATGACATACTCATTTACTCAAAGAATAAGGCTGATCATGAAAAGCACCTTGGATGTATCCTTAAACTTCTTCAGCAAGAGAAGCTCTACGCCAAGTTTTCAAAATGTGAGTTTTGGCTTCGTGAAGTCCAATTTCTTGGACATATGGTTAACGAGCGTGGTATCCAGGTGGATCCCTCTAAGATTGAAGCCATCATGAATTGGCAAGAACCGAAGACGCCCACAGAGATTCGCAACTTCTTGGGTCTGGCAGGATACTATAGGCGTTTTATTGAAAATTTTTCAAGTATTGTTGCACCCCTGACTTCATTAACTCGAAAGAATATAAAGTTTGATTAGGGTCCTAAGCAACAAGAATCCTTTGAGATTCTTAAGTAAAAGTTGAGCAATGCTCCGGTTTTGACATTGCCTGAAGGAATTGAAGAGTTTGTGGTATACTGCGACGCATCACATACTGGAATGGGTTGTGTACTCATGCAAAGAGGCAAGGTCATTGCATATGCTTCCCGATAATTAAAGGTGCACGAAAAGAATTACACCACCCACGATTTAGAATTGGGTGCCATTGTGTTTGCACTAAAACTTTGGAGGCATTATTTATATGGTACCAAGTGTGTGATCTATTCTGATCATAAGAGCCTTCAGCATCTGTTTAACTAGAAGGATCTGAACATGAGACAGCGTCGATGGATGGAGACACTGAACGACTATGATTGTGAAATCCGATATCATCCAGGCAAGGCGAATGTGGTTGCCAACGCCTTGAGCAGAAAGGAAAGAGTTAAGCCCATTAGAATCAATGCCAAGAGCATTGAATTGAAGAACAACTTGAATGAAAGGTTGTTAGCTGCTCAGAAGGAAGCTGTATTAGAAGCTAACTATCCGAATGAAAAATTGGGCGTAACTGCTGAACATTTATCATATGGCAAGGATGGAATCCTAAGGTTGAATGGACGAATATGGGTTCCAATTTATGGAGGACTTAGGGATGTGATTCTTCAAGAAGCCCATAGCTCCAAATATTCTGTTCATCCTGGCTGTGATAAGATGTACCAGGATTTAAAGGCAAATTATTGGTGGATAGGTTGGAAGAAATCTATAGCCACTTATGTGACGTGTGGTCAAGTTAAAGCCGAACACCAGAAGCCATCAGGTTTGCTGCAACAGCCTGAACTTCCCACCTGGAAGTGGGAAATGGTAACCATGGATTTTATTACAAAGTTAACAAAGACAAAGCGAGGAAATGATACTATTTGGGTGATAGTCGACAGGTTGACCAAGTCAGCCCACTTCTTGCCGATTAAGGAAACACACAGCTCTGACAAGTTAGCTTAGCTGTACGTGGATGAGATTGTATCTCTTCACAGAGTGCCAGTGTCTATTATCTCTGATAGGAATACAAGATACACATCTCACTTTTGGAAAAGCTTTCAGCAATCCCTAGGCACTCGTCTAAACTTCAGCACTGCTTATCATCCTCAGACGGATGGGCAAAGCGAGCATACAATTCAAACGCTTGAAGATATGTTACGGGCTTGTGTTATTGATTTAGGAGGAAGTTGGGATGACCATCTTCCATTGATTGAGTTTTCGTACAACAATAGCTATCATTTAAGTATTCAAGCAGCACCTTTCGAAGCTTTGTACGGGAGAAAGTGTAGGACGCCAGTTTGTTGGGCGGAAGTTGCAGATGTCCAACTAACAAGACCTGATATAGTCCTGGAGACGACAGATAAGATTATACAGATTCGAGATCGTCTCAAAGCTGCCAGGGATAGGCAGAAAAGCTACGCAGATAAAAGGCGTAAACCTCTGAAGTTCGAGGTAGGTGACAAAGTGTTACTTAAGGTATCACCCGGGAAAGGGGTAATGCGTTTTGGCAAGAAGGGCAAGTTGAGCCCAAGATACATAGGACCATTCGAGATCATCGAATGTGTTGGAACCGTAGCTTACAAGCTAAATCTGCCTGAAGAGCTCAGTGGAATCCATAATGTGTTCCACATCTGCAATTTGAAGAAATGTCTAGCTGATGAATCGCTAGCAATGTCACACAAGGACGTGCAGATAGACGAGAGCTTAAAGTTTGTTGAAAAACCTCTGTCGATCAAGGATCGACAGGTTAAGAAGCTTCGAAGGAAGCATGTACAGATTGTCAAGGTAAAATGGGATGCCCGAAGAGGCCCAGAATACACATGGGAGGTTGAGTCCACAATGAAACAGAAGTACCCTCATTTATTTCAGTAAATCTCAAGGTCGAGATTTCTTTTAAGGGGGTGAGGATGTAACACCTCGTAAAATCACGACCAATATTGTAAAGACACGTGTCATGGACTTTAAACGTGTAATGGATTGATCTGGAGGGACTAAAATTGTCAAACAATGTAAATATGTGAATAAAGGGATCCAAAGTGTCAACATGCCTAACTTGTGCCTCTGATTGACCTCACACGACGTTCGTATTCTTTAATGAATAAAATATCGAACTTAGAAAGTCGTTTGTGCTTAAATTGAAAGGTTTACAAAGCATAAGGGTTAAATGTGTCAACATGTTTAATACTTCCTTATACTTCCATGAATGTTGGATAATAAATTCGTGGAGTTTCGACGCACATAAATAATCTGTCACACCCTGGCTTTTGCGGAAGCGTGGGTTTATTTGGTGTGACTTCTTAATACCATAGCTTAATCACATCAAAGCTATATGAATTTAAAACCACGATGATCATCCATTACTTCATGTTTTAAAATCAAAATACCACAACATTGTTTTCAAATGTCGACACATGCAACGAAAATGCAACATAACAAACTAAAAACATTGTTCAAAAGACACAACCACAGACATGAAACAAACACAGCTCAAGACTTGTGACTCGTCCAGGTAAAAGCCACAACTCCCAAACTTGGATGACATCGCACTTCTTACGCAGCTTGAAAACATAACATACCTCGCCAGATCCCTAATTCCCTGAAATACATGTAAGTTGGAAAAATCAACAAAAATTGTTGAGCGAGTTCATGTATAGTGAGTATGTAAAACCTTTGTAATATGAAAATCCCTGGTATGTAGCAAATAAGGAAGTAAAGAGATCACCAATGGTTTGCAAGGCCATTGATATGTGTGAAGTGCAGTAGGAAGACTCAAACCTAGCAGATTTTTGCGTCGGGTACCAAGTCACCCCGAGGTCCGTTCTGTTGGGCCTGGGGCTGAGCTCGCTACACCCAGATAGATCTACCGCTAAAGACCCTCGGTCATACAATGAGGATTAATGGCCTCCAGTTCCCGCCTACCCACTCACATGATCTAAGTAGTAACCCTCCTTACGCTAACCATACCATGTAAAAAGTATTCGTAATCATAGTAACATGTATTTCACCCCCGAAGTATAAAAACTGAAAACAGTTAAGAGAAAAGGGGGGACATGAACTCACAGAAGTGCGTCTCAAAATAGTAAATCCCAAATCAACCTGCTGCGTGACGACCTACACGTACTAACTTCTATTAGACGGACGGCCGTGCCTTGGCTTAAGGTTTAACGTTTTTGGAAAATAGTTAGGCAACTATTTCGTATTTACACTTCTTAATTATTTATTAATTATATTCCTTCCCAAGGATGGGGGTTTTAATACATGTGCGTTTTTATAATTCCAAAAATATATTATTAAGTCTCACTTAATAAAATATATTTTAATTCATTTGTCTAAATTATTCTATCTCCAAAATACATATTTTTTCCCAAAAATATTATATTTTATTCCATACGATTTCCAAAATAATACTTTTATCAAAATACGCATTTAAGAGTATTTTTCCGGAAATACATGAGTTACATTTAAAGTTCGGGTGGTAATAATAACACCGGTGTAACTTAGATATTTATTTGTTAAGGCGTTGGTATTATTTTGGAGTCGT